>JAUMHM010092470.1:0-26138 GCA_032362435.1 Melikaiella ostensackeni
TGAGGACGCGTTCGGTGGCTTTGTCATAGGCCCTTCGGTTCGACTCCAACGGAACCGAACCGAACCGAATGGTAGCAGAGCAGATATATATAGATATAGATATATATAGATATATACAGACATATATATATATATATATACTGGGAGCCGATGTCATTTTCATGGATGGCAGTCGCTCCCAGGGGGACCCTGCGGTGGTTTTTTGACCAATTTTTTAATTATAAATATATACATATATATCAGTGGGAAAAGTTTTCCCGAAAAACGATTCCGAAACTAGAAAATCGATATTTCGAAGGTCGCCCTACAAAACAGTATAGTATAGTGACCATTAATGAGTACCAATCTTGAATACTAAACATTTTTTTACTCATTAATATAATGCTTCGGATTGATAATACTATTTTTTAATTTTCGTAATTTTTCATAATTTGATTCAAATTTAAAAATGTTTTATAAAACGAAAAAAAAGTGAAAATACACTGAGAGTCCCTAATGAGTCAGTCCGCAATGTGTCATTCCGAGAATTTCGTTCGATGATCAGGGGCACAAGGGGTACACAGAACGGCACTCTAAGGCCAGCAAACTCATCCAGTACCGTTCTAACAAAGCGGGCAGTATCTCAAGCGCATAATTCCGTCAGTTCGCAGGGTCCGCACTTCGCTTCATTCGCTTTCAGTGTTTAGGTTATGTGTTACAAAAATGTCGCATGAAAACAAGAAGCAGCGTTTATCCTTCAAAGCAAACAAACATTTAAAGAAATTAATTAATATTTTTTACTGCGAACGAAAATCACATAGAAATGGTTCATACGGCCCTGATTGTTGACATTAGAGTCGGTCTGCTCTATGTCCAAGGCCATTTTAGGCAAGAACCAAAGTTGGACTCTCATGGGACTTTCACTGTATATACGTGGAAGTGAACGCACGACGGCAGCATCTCTAGCTGATGTTTCGATCTCCAAAAAACTAAAGCGGTAGTCATTTTCACCCGCTTTCATCTAAGTTACTAGTTACTAGCTTTTGGAAAATGAGTATAGTGCCAATAGATTCAGTATAGGTCCTAGTATTATCCCGCACTCAAACCCGAAATTATCATTTTGACTCTGACTTAGAAAAACGCAAATATCTCCTAAACTAGAACCACGTTTCATGGGGTGGAGGGGGTCAAAATTCATGGAAATCGTGTTACGTAATACTTGAACGGTCCCTAAGAGCCCTTTCCATGCGGACGCCCACATATACGTAGAGTGCACCTGTCAATTAAACATGCGTTTTTTTCAATTAAAGAAATGAATCAAATAGAATGTGCGTTTTTTTCTTTTTTATTAAAGAAATTTATAGTCTTTTCCTCAAGAACAATTTAATTATGTCTGAGAAGCTAATTTGATACATATTAGTGAGCAAAGAATTTTTCCCATGAAAAAAAGGATTGATTTATTTATTTGTTTGAAATTACGTAAGCCCAACTGTCGATTAGACCAGTTACAGGGCTGCAAAGTAATCTTAAAGACTGAATAATTTCCATGCGGAAATATACACGTCTAGCCATGGTCACCAACAATGTTTTAATCGAAACTTATCAATAATTTCAATAATTTTAAGAATTGGAGTGCAAGATATAATCATGAGATACCTTTACAAACTCGGAAAAAGAAGTGAAGAACTTATCAAAATTTCGATTTTTGTCTAACTTCAATTTGATTTGTCCAGGTTAGCCTGTAGAATTTTACAGGAATCGATGCTAGAAACAGGATAATATAATTTGATATTCGCGGAATGTCAAAAATGGGTGTTCAGCTTGACCATGCCGGAGTGTCAGCTTGATGATCCTGGATTGTAAACCTGACGATCCTGGAGCGTGAACCAGAGTACCCAGGAGTGTTAGCTTATCTCAGATTATTAACTTAATCATACTAGAGGGTCAACGTTAGTATCTGTTGTCCTTCTCCTACCTACATATATATTTGTGACAGTAAGAGAGATGAGAGACTGGAATATAAATAACTAGATAAAGTCTGCAAAATCCGAAAAGTGGTATAACATCCATCAGATCTAAAAGCATTTCTTATTATTTTTGAAGTGTCAGATATATGAGACATGATTGTATATGCAAATACACTTTCTCAACATATTACTTTGAGCATGAGAGGCTTAGGTGTCGGTGTCACTTCACTGAATTGAAACATTTTGAACACTAAAAATTCAGAAATCGATATAAATGCATATCACAAATCTAATAAGTTTTGTTTCTGTATCAACAAATGACGAAATTTTGAGCACGTGTTTGTTTGAAAATGTTGAGAGTACGCACTGATTGCTTAGTGATGCCTTTGTCCTTAGTCCCTTGAAAGCATCGAATTTGACGTTAAGAAACAAAAGAAACAATACTTAATCCACTTTCCATAATATTTTTTCCATTTTCTTCACTCAGTGTTCGAAATATCAACAAGTAGTTTAAATTAATTAAAAATCTGTGTAGCACGACAAACATGGCGCTGAACGTCTTTCGCTCCGAAAATGCGTTTCGGGTGTCGAGTGTGTTCGCTCGGCGTTTTGTAGAAGTCCTGACGCTGACACTTCTGATTGATTTGAAAGTCCTTACACACTACGGATGGTCAAAAATTAACAATCCCAGAGTGTCAATTGGATCAACCAGATAGTGAGTCTGATCACGTGTGGATATTCAAACAGGCTATAAAATTATGGTTTGCTTGACTATGAAGAAAAAATTATGGATGGTACTGAGTACTATCTAGATGATCAAACTGATTGTCTAAATTTTGACACTCCAAGTTTGACTATCCATTTTTATCCGAGCATCCTGAATAGTTGAGAGCGACGACTTATTTTATTATTAATATATAATGGCACATTGTGCCGAGTTGAATAATTCGGAGGATTGAAGTGAAGCATTCCTAGCAACATTGGACAATCATACTGACTGCGAGAAATTTTAAATAGAAATAACATCCGAGAACATATGCATGTCTTTAAAGGACTATGCCTCAAAATAATTTCGAAGAGATATATAATCTGCACCACGACATGGATATACTTTATCATCCTTCTGTGCCAGATATTTTAAAAAACAATTTTGACAACTTTCAATCAGTTTAGAATATTTTTCTGTGCAAGGTGCCCGAATGCCAGATGCAAATTCAAGCTTGGCTTTAACAATAAGTTAAAATAGCAATATTAATGACATTGTTGTTTCAAAATGCTTGCATATACGGATAAGAAAGCCTAAAGTTTTATTAGCAGCAGCAGCAATGTTGTCAGTACACTAGAGCTCCGATATAAGAACAGTTTCGGGGGTTGCTTCGCACTGGCTTTGGTCCTAAACCGGTACCTGCGATTGTAAACAGTCAGGGCCGTTTGAACTCGCTAAGCACTGAAAACGAACTGACGCATATGCTCACAGCTGATGGAATTATCCACTGCGCGTACTGCTCGCTTCTATCGCTCCGCTACTGGTGGCGACGCATTGTTGACACTCCCTGACCGCTGAGAAACTGCGTGAGCCAGCAGTTTTAGAAATTCCTTAATCGGATGCGCTTATATGGGAGCTCTAGTGTATGTGAATTGACCTGGCGCCTTTGACCAGGCTATCGGGCGCGTTCTCGGGGTGCGGATGGAGGGACCCTGTACCGAGGGTTGCTGCTGGATACTGTTACACAACTCAGAAAGCAGTCGCGGACAAATGTCCATGTATGGTCCCGAAGGGAAAACCCCCAAGTAAAGGCGTGAACAACCGTGCTGAAGGCTGCGTGGCACCAGGGGGTGTACATTTCCCTAGCTACTCGTGGGATTCAAGATGGAAGATGATATTTTTAATAAAAGCATGTGTGATGAGTTGTTCGGTGGAGAGTTGGACGCTTCGGTGGAGCGGGATGAGAGATCCAGAACTGAGATGGGAATTCACAAGGATAGAGTGAAGGGTTTACATGGAGAAGACGACCAAGTTCGTTGTAAAGCTGGAGGGCATACTTAATAAAATGAAGCATTTTTGCGGGACAAAGAGAAGCATGTACCCGCCAATTAAAAATGGTCTAGACGAGGTGTTGAATGTTACAGATAAGATGCAGGACAGCGCAAAATCAACAGAAAGCTGGTTCGATAGCTTCGAGTATAGCTATAGCTTACTGAAAAACTCGGCAAGAAGATCAAGGAGGCTAAGACGACAGCAGGTTCAAGAGAGACGGCCTGCAGAGGGACTCAGATGGAGCCACAAGCCGGGGAGTCTCTTGCGGCCGTTTACGGGAAGAGAATGAGAGAGCCTACCGTGAGCTCTCAGGAGACCAACACGTCCAAGCAGGTGAAGAAGAGGTTCAGGACCCGGGTCGTTAAATCATGGCCCAAATCCAACGAAAACGATAAAAACAAGGAGAACCCTGCAACCAAAAAAAAAAAAAAGAAAAAAAGAAACCGAGGCGTGCGCATCCCGAAGCGGTTCTCATAAAAAAACGGGCTGAGAGATCGAGCTACGCAGTGGTCTAAAAAAATCTCAAAAGCAAGGTGATGCCGGACACGTTTCGTGTTAAAATCCAGGGTGTTAGGCGAACGAGGAACGTCGATGTCCTCATTGAGGTGAGCAATGAAGCAGAGGGATCTCTACCAAGATGGGAAAGAAGGTGTTTTTTAGTAGATGGAAAAAAAAATTGAGTTGAATGTTAAAATACTATCAAGGAGTACCCCAAGGTCTTTAATCATATCAACCCTAACTATATTTACTACATCAATTGAGCACGGGTAAATCGAAGTAGCATTCTTTTTTGTGAGTGATACCACCCTACACTTTACTGGATTAATAGGAAGCAAGTGATCATTGCACCATTTGTTTAATTTGTCCAGGTTAGCCTGTAGAATTTCACAGGAACAGATGCTAGAAACAGTATAATATAATTTAATATCATCGGCATAGATAAAGTAGTAGTAAAGTAAGCCAAAGAAGATATTGTTGACAAAAATAATGAACAATAACGGGCCGAGGTTTGAACCTTGAAGTACTCCCGATGTAGGCCGAAATTCTCGAGATGAGTAACCATTATATTTAGTTTCATTTTCTCGTTCAGACCGTTAACTGTAGGCGTAAAATACAGACGGCTGCACACGTCACAGAAAGATTCGAGAAAACGCCAAATCTGACCCCTCTCTTACTCTCTTGTATATAACTGGGTAAGTTCTTCATTTGAGGCGTTAACTTCTTTATTTTGATTTGTAAATAAAATAAATGTTTTCTGTGTGGGAAAAAAGCTAAAAAATATAAAATGCATTAATTCAATGAAATGCATCTTATTTAAGCAGAAGACTTTCAATTAATCACTGAGATCCTGAAATTTAATCGTGATTAATTGAAAGACTTCTCCTTAAATTAAATGAATTTCATTGAATCAGTGCATTTCTCCGTTTTTCTAGCTTTTTTCTCACACAGAAAATATTTTATATTCTATTTACGAAAAACTTTCTTCCTTCAACAAAATAATTGTATTGCTTTAATATAATTATTTTGTTAAGTGTACTCAATTTTGGTTCGTTCTGCAAAAAATAATTTTGTTGAACTTACAAGTATTTGGTTCGTTCAGCCAAATGAATTTATTCAACCTACAAAAAATTTTGTTGTTTCTACCAAATTTTTTGGTTGGCTCAACCAAATGGGCCAACAAAAAAATTTGGTTGGCTCAACAAGACCGTTTTTTTTTTGCTTTTATAGCAACCAAAAAATTTTATTGGGACCACCCAACTTTTGAACCGACAACTAAACATTTTTCTCAGAGTAAAATAGAAAAAACAAAAGTTAAAGTTCACATCCATTCCAAGTGGAAGATTCGCTGCAACAAAAATTGACCTTGCCGGTTAAACTTCACATGAAGCGGAGATAATTTCGTGATTTTAAACTTACCTCGGTAATCTTTCGCTGGCTATTTTTTTGGAGGAATAATCCGATTTCAACGAATCTAGACCTTTTGAGTCAAGGAAATCATTTTCTTGAATGTAGGAAATATTTAATATAATCAAGAAAATACAACCAAAGAATTAATTTATTTAGATCAACAAAAGGTATATGTCTGATTCAAATTGAATTCAAATTGGAAGTGTGTAGAAAAAATACATTTTTTTGATTTAATTGATGAAATATTCATTTTAAATAAAAATTAAATATTTTAAATCAAATTCCTCAAGTTGAGAATCTCTTTTACTATACCCAAAAAGATAATCGTGTGTTTATTAAATTCATGGTTCGATACTTTTGATCCTCTTCGCCCCTTTTGTTTAAATTCAGGGCGACTGAAAAATACCTACTTAACCGCTTGTCTCAATTCTGATCTAGAAAGGGTGGTTGACCGTTGGCTCAATTCTGGTGCGCCGATTACGACAGGTCTGTTTCAGAGCTCTGTAATTCGAAGAGTGTAGTAACTGCTGGTTACGGCGTTTCCCTGAATTTCAGCACCCTAATCATCACCGTTAACTGCATTTTAGATACTTAATTAACATTTTTAAACAACTCTTTTTGCAGAAATGAAACGATCATATGCAAATTAGTCAAGAACGACCGACAAAAGTTCAGGTAATGAATTAGAATCCGCGATAGAGGCGAATAAAAATTCGAACAGTTTTCGTCGATTTTCTCAGTTTCGTTCATTTCGCAGTTAACAGTGTCCTTGTAAATCTTGGCATAAAAGGTTTCATAAAAGTCCATTGAGCGATGCCGGATTCCGAGGTATAAACCTTATTTAACTCCACTAGTAGTAGTCGTATAAGCGGTTTTCGTACGATGATCACTTTTATACACAGTATCTTTTCATATGCTCTCTCTTTCGTTTTATGGTACAGCTATTTTCGGTTCCATATAAGATTCGTGAACTTCTGCAGCTCACGTTTTATCCAAAATAATTTTGAATAATATTCATTTACACATCTAAATCCATTTCAAATATACAGACGTAACAAACTATCCCCGGAATGTCGATCATTCGTGGCGCGTGCATGGCTGAAAAATATTCGAGATGAAAAGGTCTTTTGAAGTGATCGCTGATCACCTCATATCATATCACATCACATCACATCATATAAGCTGCATTTTGAGAGAGGGTTGTTTTTTCTTATAACAGCAAAGAGTGTATTATCTGTATTAATCGAAAATATTTATAACAACCCTTATACGATCACTGTCTCTTTCGCGGCCTCTTCATCACAAGCATAGCCCTGGCGAAATAATTAATTACCATAGTATGTATGACCATCCGCGATGAAAGGGATCTAACGCCCGGAAGCTACATTTTACAGGAGGAGCGATTAAAGAGGCGGTCCAGCTCCAATTCAAATTTTCGAGACAAAAAAACATTTTTTTTAAATTATGAAAGTGCAAATTAAAAACTATCGATTGGTGTAAAAAACGAAAAATCTGTTTTTCGGGCGTAAGGTCCCTTTCTTCATGGACGGTCACGTATGAATGTGAACGCATGTTTGGTTAATCATCAATCTAAAGTCAATATAAACATGCGATCTACCATACAAACATAAAGTTAGTTTAAATGTAATTGAGTATGTTGTAATAAACAATAAGCATTCTTTGAATGTATTTATTGTTTAACAAATATTGTTCTCTGTCAGCGTCTTATTTCGAGAAAATAATAATAAAAATTGATTTGGTACCTGCGGGTCAGAAAAAAATATTATCTTGCCTAGTTTGTAATGCCTGAATAAGAACGTGCAACCTGACGTAATTCCCATTGCATAATGCCTCTGTAGCGAATCGCGCCAATGCAAGATCTGTAGTAGTTATGCGACTATTGGCGTCGACTATTATTCTCCGAACGACCGTCGGCTTCTGCTGGTTTCTGTTGTTGCATATTCGCATCCTTGAAGTGTGGAATTTATGGGACGAGGTCAATGGAAAACTCGAGACCTCGCCGCGCATCATATACTCGTACTTTTGACATATTCTTTGAATTCAAATCTTCCAATTAAATAGCGAGAATTAACCTTTTAAATACATTTCTTTTTCGAAACATACTTTTATGAGAAAATTATCTTTTGAAAACGAAACTTTGTGATCCGTTCTAAAGACACAGAGAAGACAAAGAATGTTTTTTACATCTGTTTTGTGAGCTGCTTAAAAAGATACATCACTGTTTCCTTATTTTAAAAAATCACCCGTCATTTTTGAGAGATGTCTTAGTCAACTGTTTACTTACTTTCAAAATCTGGAAAAGTATTATTTCAAGACAGACCGAAAAGCAGAATTTTTAGACACGAATGGCTTATCCAACTGATAGCATCAATGAAGCTGGCTGTAAGTACCCTGAAGACGCATTTTCACGAAACAAGTGTGTACGTGTCAAGCTAACGGGCACGTTTAAAAACATAAAGGTTTTGACCAAGACGCACCCTTGCAAAAGGGATGAAAGAGCAGATGGGGTTGCTTTCGGGATGCTTTGTTTCTCAGTTTCTCCTGTTACTCAGGACTAATTATTTTGAGGGGAATTGTAATTGAGGGGTCGTATCAAAGAACGAAGAAAAAACGTCTGAAGTTTCACTTACTAAAGGAAAGTGCTTACACTTAAGAAATGTTGACTTTTTGGTTGCTTTCCAACTAACAGTATCCCCTGGGGATAAAGTTGCATAATTGACACCAAATTTGAGGTGGGTAGGGTGATAATATTGAAACAACCATTAACAATAACTTTTGTCCAATACCCGCGCGGTAAATACGACTTTGGAGGCTCGTTGACAGACGACGAAGTTATTGATTCCTCGATCGATGACGTGTCCGTGGGAGAAACTTAATTTCTCGCACTAGTGGGAAAAGCAAGTAAGAGAAGTGAATTTAGCGTCGAGAAAAAGCAATTCGATAGTAAAACTGTCTGACGTGAGCTAAAGGTACCACGCTCACAAAGTGAAAGAAAACCTCCAAGTTGAAGTTGATAATCCGTCAATCGATCGACAAATCTATAACTTCATTATCTCTCAACTCACTCCAAAGCCTCATTTCCTATCTGCGGTAGTTGAACAGAATATCGTGTTGGAGATATAGACGATAACTCAGGTGATTGCTGCGCGAGCGTAACGAGAGCAGCAACCTTTACACTCGTTTGAAATCGCCTATATCTCCCACACGATGCACAATGTACTATTCAAAATGGCCGGTTCGAATTCACAAGATATTCGTTCTTTTTTGAGTCGATGTCTAAAACTTAAAATGACTATTTTCGGGTTTGAGTGGGGCATGATTCTACGACCCATGTTGAATCCATTGGCACTATTCTCATGTTCTGCAATAAACCGGAAGTATATTTTGTGTTTGAAGAAGAAGTATAACGTGTCCACGTATGGAAATCGTCAACTTCAAATTCGTTTCCCTCAAAAAGCAGTTTTTCAAAGTTCCGACTTTAAAAATACCCAGATCAGTGGTTTTTCAACAGAAATGGTTGGTCTTGAGCTTAAAATGTTGAAAATTTATTCGTGTAAACGCCCTTGTATTTAACTCCCTATCTGTCAAAATGGCCTTTTTCATAACATAGACGCATGTATATATTATTGTAGAATGTTTGAATGAAATACAGTTTTATTATTTAGTCTTGAGCGAATAATTTGGCATCTGCTGATTGAAATCGCTGTGTCTTGTCCAATGCCTGCAGTTACAGTAATACAAGAAACTGAATTTCAGTTTAAAATTTCGGTTGACTTTTAGATGTAACCAAAAGAATCATTCGGCAGTTGAAAGTTAAAAAATCCAAAGAAATAGCAAACTTGCATGAAGAGGTGTATAGATATTAGATATAGTAGTAGCAAGATATTTATTTCAGGACAAAGGTATGTCGCGCAAAAATTTTTTATAATAACCAAATGATTGTGAAACGTATTAGCGGTAATTGATGCCCAAAACGAAAGATTTTTGAATATTCAAGGTTTATAAGTGTATAATAGGATTAAAGGGTAGATTTTTTATGGAATTGCCTATTGTTTATTTCTTGTATGGCTGTGTGTGGTACACGCACAAAAGAAATGTATTATTTAATTATCGAGAAATGTAAAGTATTTTATGTAACAGTAATAGTCAAAACTGCTGGTAATGAGGGGGTGAAAGTGTCAAAATCACTTATCGTCTCGTAAATGGCACAATGAAATTAAGGAGAAATTTCATATGCAGTGTACATTAAAGAAGGATCGGTAGATTTTACCGATTCGACTGGCTTTCTCAACTCGCCTCGAAAGTCGTTAGTAACACAACCTCTCCGCGCGAACCACCAGATAAATTCATAGCACAGTCGGTGGATTGTATCACTCTAAAGAACATTAATAATTAACCTATCTATGGCAGTCGCCACATAATTCCATTGCCTTCCATACTCGCACTTAGCAAAGAAGGGGTTTGTTAATTGATAAACCTTTTTGTACGGCACAATTTATTCACAGATCCCGTACAGTTGAGTGTGTATTCGCGCAAAGAACGAACGACATATGTCGCGACTGTTACAGCTGACTTGTATCGATATGAGGCAAGCGTGTGAATGCGTTGTGTGTGTGTGTGCACGATAGCATGGCCGCGTGATCGGTGTTCACCACCTCGGTTATAAATGCATTTTGGGATTCTTTTACAGATCGTAACTTGTGTAAAAGTGCAGTGGTTAAAATCATCAACTTTGGTGCTTAGGTTGATACGTTCGAATCCCCCCCGTTGCGTGCGAAATTTTAATTTTAATATAAGCGTCGAAACTTACAAATACCGATTAATTATAAGTATATTCAAAAATATATGTAAGAATAAACTGCGTGTTTAATTAATAATTATTTTTTAGAAATATTTTTTTCACATGCACAGTGCAGCGTGTAAACTATAGTCTATACTTCATACCATTAAAATAAGTTCGAGTTGTTTATATGATCCGTCAAAGTGACATGATAATAATTCGTGATTGCAGCACTGAGAAACAGTGTATAATAGCGACTGGATCGGTAAAATGTACTGATCCGTGAATCAATACTACTTGAGAATTGGGAATGATAACCACTAATGATGATCAGATTTAGTTGCCTCTGCTTCTAAAATCTACTAAACTGTCTATCTATCCAAATATACTAAACTGACAAGATTGATGAAATAAACAACATGCGACTTCTAGACTCATTTTAAATCTGTCGCTATATCTGTAATCCTTTTCCTTATTCTATAATGTAGCTGGAAATTTAAAATACAATAATATTGCGTGGGATGGCTGGAAACTCTCTTTGTTCATCAAAGACCGTTTATTGTAGTTTCTCTCATTTATTTATTTCATTCATTCAAAGAGTTAAAATAACATTATCAAGTGGTCTACATTTGAATGAAAAAAACGTTTAATACGTTTTTTTCCGAGAGCTGTTGCCACCGAGAAATACATATGCGTTTCAAAAAGAATGTGCTTGTAAGTTCCCTATGTTTAAGCAACATGTTTCACATTTTTTTCAACTGGAATGACATTTTTTTAATCACTCATTTTACGCATTTATAATTTGTTAATATTTGATTTCTAATTTTATTAGTTCGGAGAACAAATGTTTTTACTTAAATAGGTTGAAAGCTATCTATTATCATTATATATTTTTTTTAACCTTTTCTCCCTACAACTCCTAGATGTTTGAGATGTTCATTGAATTTTGCATGCACACTGCCTGTAGCCGAAATCACACTAGGATGAATAGATGCATGTTTCAAATTCCTCTATATAGTCTTTATTTCATGCTTTAGCTCGCTATACCTATTGATCTTGGTTGCACACGGAAAAAATTTGTAGTTGAGGAATTACTGAACTAGTTATGATGTGGCGGATATGAGAAAAATTCGGTGAATTAACAATAAGTTTTCTGTAAATTAACTCGAACTGTTCAGTCATAATTCCAGAAATGATAATAAATATTAAAAGTCGGTGTCGTAAGAGTTTCAAATGATTATTACGAATAAGTTGAAGAGAAACATCTCCACTGTGAGAATCACGGTTCTCGGTCGCTCAGAATTACAGAACTCAACTGTGTTTTTAAATACACGGACGTGGCACACGCTACACATGTGTGTCGCAAACATAGTTGCGATACGACATCACAGTTGCGTCAGTATGTGTCAGTATTGTGCGTGCCGGTTTTAACTGAGTCTCAAATTCAGTGTTTTGATACGTTACTTTCTAAAAATCATTTTAAATTCCCAAAAGTTAAATTTTTGTATTAAAAATATTTTCGAAACTGGAAATTATTTCTCAGTTCGAGTGGAATAATAAAGATCGTTGTATTAATCTGTAAACTAAATTTTTTTCTTATTCAACAAAAATATAGTTTCTTTACAAGCCCATTACTAGAAAGAAATATTTGTACCCTAGAAATGGATCTTGCTATACTAAACATCAACCGCGGCAGCATGAGACAAGAATATTTAATCCTAATATATTTTTCTTTTTAGAGTCACAATTCAAAATTGAAAATTATTTTTATGAAAAATCTTAGAAATAGTAAATTTTGACTTGAAAAGTTTCAAATCCAATAGCTTTATAATAAAACTTTTATAATTAGATCGTCTCACATTTAAACGTTTAACATTAGAACATCTAATACATGAACTATTATGATTACGTTCAAAATTAAACAGTTAAAGCGTGCTCTACAACAGTGCATTAAATGCTACTTGCTGTGAGGATCATTTTGTGCCTATATTTACATATTAGATGACTTTAGGACAAGTGGCGCATAATGCTCTGTTATAGAGCACGCTTCAGTATAAAAACATTAAATTTCAAGAATCTAAATTACAAACTGTTATTTTTCAATGCTTTAGAAGAATTCAATTTCTTAAATTTACAATTTCAAAATGAAAAAGTGTGAAATTCGACATTATAATATCAGGGTGTCTAGCGACCCGGAAAATCCAGGAATTTGCTTGGAATCTTATGCACCTTGAAAAATACGAGAAAATACCGGGAACTCGTGAGCAGATTTGGGAAATATGTGGTCACAAATTCAGATGACAATTTTTATTTTCTGTGTCAAATTATTATTATAAAATTATACGATTCCATGGTAAAAGCGCGTGACAAGTTGAACGTGGTCGATTTATTGCTAACCAATCAGAAGCTGTGAAATCTTTAAAATTTACTAACCATAACCAGGGGCAGGTAATCAATCTGTTTACTAATGCCAGAATAAAAGTCAAAGATTTTTTTGATTTAACCTAGTAAATTTCCGTTCGTATCATCGTCCTGAGTGTTGAATTTTAAACTTGTGAAATTAAAGCTTAACATTTTTTTACTTTAAATGCTGAATACTTTACGCGTATAAAATGGAAGATCTCAATATTATTCAATGGAATCATTTTAAATGAAATGACATATAAATCCACGTTTTCGTTTTCCATGCTCTAAATGGAAGAATAAATCAATACATTTTTAAATTTTGAAAATTATATAATTTTGAAGCCATTTTTAGTTAGAATTATCAAAACTTAAACATTTTTCAATTGATCGTTTAAAATCAAACGCTTTTTAAATTAGAGGTCACATTTTCAAAAAATTTAAAGTCATTTGCAATCAATAATTGTTCAGTTGTTATTTATAAATTAAATCAAAAAAATTCCACTTGCAATGTCAAAATTCAACAAAATGAAACAATTAAAATTCTTACCTTAAAAGGTTAAGCTTTGCACTGTGAAATGTTAACGATTCAAGACTTTCTATTTGAAACAATTCACTTTCAAATTGTTTAGATTTGAATATTTGATTTATAATTGCTCATTTTAAATAAACAGCTGAGTACTGCTAAATATTTAAAAAATGCCTTTTTTTAGTTGAAAAATTTCAATCTACAATAGGTTAAAAATGGAATATTTAAAACTGAAACAATATCTGAACGTGTATAATTTGAAATTGAATCGAAGAGTTCAATTATGAGTCTAATCATTTTTAATTATTTTAAAGCTGAAAATAGTTTAAAAAGTTTCCACCGGACGTTTACATTTGTTCAACTACTAAATTGCCTGTCGTTTTCCGGTTTTTCGGGCTTAACAAAATCCTGGTCATTTTCTGGTCAAGCGGCTACCATATTTAAAAATCATAAGTTTTAGGATAAAAAATTCAAAATTCAAAAAGGTCGAAAAAATTAATTTTTCCAAATATTGTTTTCATGTTTTTGTGAACATTAAAATATATATTTGTTCTGATAAATTTTTAATTACAAGTTTTTTTCCAAACTTTACTTTTTATTCATGTTAGTATTCGTTTTAATGTTAGTTGTACTATTTTTAATCAACGAACATATGTTGGAAGTTTTTACTCATATGTACATTTTTTACATTCTCATCAGAGAAAGTATTAGATTTATGTAAAATTTGACCCCCTCACCCCCTCGTTTTTGTCAAATGTCCACGTTTTGAGACCCCCTGAACACGAAAAACAGGTTTTTACGAATGTGTCTGCCTGTATGTATGTCTGTCTATATGTCTGTCTGTATGTATGTCTGTGAGCACGATAACTTTTGAAAAAATTAATCTATTAGATTGGACTTTGGTACACTCTTTTAGTGTCGAAAACTGAAGGTCAAATTCATGAGCCAGCCATTTTGGATAAAAATTTTAAAAAGTTGGAGCATTTTCAAAATTTTTAAGATCATTTTTTCCAAGATTTTAGATTTATATGTACGGCTATTCGTAGTACTCAGAAAGTCGAAAAATTTATCCCGTTAACTTTTTTCGATGAAAAAAAATTATGAGACTTATAGCATTTTCAAAATTCAAAAAAAGAAACGAAAATGAATGTTTCAAGGCAAAAAATGCGTGATATGAAAGAATGTCAGAAAAACATAAACGTTGCTTTTTGACTGCCCTACAAGATTATTATAACAAATTCTTGAATTTTCTTAAAAAATCGAAAATTCAAATTTTGATCCAAATAACGCGAGATACGAAAAAAAGCTATGATATCAAAATTGTTTCTTTTACGAAGACCCATAAGCTTTTTTCTGAACATTTTTTAGTAGGAGGCATAGTTTGCTTTTTAATTATGGAAAATGATATTGGAATATTTTAATTTTAATTTTTGAGCCAAACGACGCGAGATAAGAGAAAAAGTCAAACGAGTAGAATTTGTGCTTTTAAAAAATCAAATAAAATTGCCGTTACACATTTCTCTATAGGACCAATCGTCAGTCATCAAGATAATTTTTTAATCGTCTTTTTAATTATTTATTTGTATATATTATACGGTGAATGCAGAAAATTGAGCGCGAATATTATGATGAGAATGTATTCCTCAAGGCCGATAGAGCCTTAAGTAAATCAATTTTCTTCTTCGTTTGAAATCAAAAACAACTTCAGTAATTTGTACATGAAGAACATGTAACACCGATCACGAAGGGCGAGATCTACATGTTTCGGAGTGCGAACGCGACGACCGAATCGCGCGCGTCAGGCGCGCTCAAACTTGCGAGCGAAGCGAGCTGCACGCGAAATGCGCGATGAGAATGTGCCCGCAAAGCGGGCAGACTTTTTTTTGTGTTAGAAACGACGGCTCGGTGATGTAGAAATTACAGAACTCTGCCGTGTTTATCATTTGAGAGGCGTTCTGTGAAATATCTAGTCCTAAAGAAGTTCAGAAGCTTCTGTGTTTCTGAAGTCTCAGAAGTTTCACTTCTTTTTAATGAAAATTTTGGTAAAATCAAATACGTGTTTTAAACTAATAAGAATATTCAATAATCAACACAATATAATACATATAATTTTGGTATTGATATTTATATCATAATTCAAAATATAATTGTCAGTTCTGTTACCTGTTATTGGGGGGGGGGGGGGCAATTACAAGTAGGCTTTACCTAGTTATCATTTGCTGCATAATGAGCAAACAGCCTCGATATGAAGGCTAATAAAATGTTTAAACGCAGCTAAGCATCAATTTAATAACTTATCCATTTAGTAATGAACATATTGACTATTATAGGTTGATTGAACTACTGTTAAAAACTCGAATTTTGGGCATAATAAGTGATATGTCTCTAGAAATAATTAATAAATCAAAATTTCTTAAAAAGTGCCCTTGGATTCTCTCGTAACATAATCAGATGGAATTAAAATGTGATGGAGATCAAGAATCTATAGTATCTATATCTATAGTATCTATAGTATCGTGTTCGAAGTTTTAATTTCATCTGACTAGCGCTACCGATCGACTGAAATGATAAAAAATCGAATTTTGGGTATAAAAAGTGAAATATCTCTAGAAATAATTGATGAATCAAAATTTCCTGAAAAAAGCTTTTCGAGATTCATCTAGTCATTTCATCCTGAAAATTTTAGACGAATCGGTTGAATATTGTAGGCTGCAGGTCAAGTGGAATGCTAAAAAACGAATTTTGGGCATAATAAGTGAAATATCTCTAGAAATAATTAATGAACCAAAATTTCTTGAAAAATATCCCTGGAGCTTCATCTAGTCAAATTATCCTGAATTTTTCAGATGAATCGGTTGAATATTGTAGGCTATAGATCGACTGATATGCTAAAAATAATAAATTTCTCCTGTTTTCTGGATCTGTTGTGTTCAGTTTCTAAAAAAATGGACAATGTGTATGCGCAGAAGTTATTTTTTTTTAATTTCTCATTGTTTCTAAAAGGTTTCATGCAAATCGGTGAAAAATTGGCTGAGATATCCAATACATGTACGATAACTACCGTTCTTTCGAGAAGACATTCGCGTTTTTTTTTTATTTGGGGGTGATTCACTACCGAGAATCTTGATAAAAAATTGCATGTTTAATTTGTATGTTTTTACAGGAAAAAGATTCTCTTATTTTCAAAAATCAGATGCTAATGGCTTTAGGACATATGTTAAATAGAGTTGGAAAGCTTTATTCCATGTCAACAATTCCATCTGTTACAGTGGTTAAAAAAATCACCTATGATCCCTTTGAATGCGACATATAATTTCCGAAGTATTATTTTATGCTGAATACGAATTTGCCCTTCATTTGTTGTCATCAGGTGTGATTTAATAGATATTTGTAACTAAATTTTGAAAAGATGTTGAATTTTTATATAGATTAGGGCCATACTTGTTAATTTTTTATGCCAAACAACAGTCTGAAAAGAAATTTGAATTTGGATAATTTGCTCTTGTGATATCATAGAAAATCTGCAACCTTGTTTCCGCATGATTCAAAGTTCAGTGATGCACTAGCCTATGTGCGTCAGAGCACTCAAAACATTACTTACCTTAGGGTTTTTTGGGTCGCTGATATCGAATCTTAAGCTACATTTTCAAAATTCAAAATGACTGATCCAATATGGCGGACCATATGTAAAAAATTTAAATATCAAGAAACAGTGTGATAACTTAAAATTACTAACTCTGTGATTGTTTGGGTGGCTGATAAAGAATCTTAAGACAGATGTGAAAATTTCCAAATGGCGGAGCCAGTATGACATACCGTGCGTAAAAAAAGTGTATTTACTTTTACGATATTGACTCAGACATTCAAAAAAAATTTAGTTCTTACTATTTTTGCGTTTAAACGTCGATTGCTATTGATTTCTGCTACACTTTACTGACTCAGATGAACACAAAAAATGATACACAGGAAAATCATGCTTTTTAGGATTATTTATTAGGAAAAATTCAACACGAAATTAAATAAAAATACTTCACAGATTGGAGCGGAAGGTTTTGCGTGGTAATAAAAAAAAATTTGGAATTGCTAAAAAAAATTAGACCCGTGGATCAATTTATCTACGAAACTTCATTTCTGGATGAATGCGAATGAGAGATGTTGCAATATGAGTTGCTGCAAATGTGACTTGCCGCATTTTTGACAGGTTTGTGTGGGCTTAATATTCATCCCAAATTAAAGATGCCGCAATGTGGGTTGCCGCAAATGTGACATTTGTATAATTTGACTTTCCGCAAATGCGACATATTGTCAAATGTGACTCGCCGTAATGTGACTTGCTGCATTTTTGACATTTTAATATGCACTTGAAATTTTTACCAAATAAGAGATGCCACATTGTGAGTTGCGGCAAATGTGACATTTGTAAGATGTGACTTGTCGCAAATGTAACATATTGTCAAATGTGACTAGCAGCAATGTGACTTGCCGCAAATGCGACATGCTGAAATGTGATTTGCCGCTTGTCACTTACCTCGACCTCGATTTTAAAGATGTAGGGTCAGCTATAGAGTAGAATTATAAATAGCAATAAATTCAAGGCTCTGTATTTTGAGGAGAAAAAAAATCCTGGAGTTGGTATTATATGACAATCATGTGTAAAGATGTCGCAATCTTTTATAGGTATGATTTGGAGAAATGACGATAAAGAATTTATGAAAAATTTATCTGCAGAAAACTCTACGGTCAAAAAATTGCAAGCGATTAAAATTTTTCTGGGGTAAATTTTCAATCCTTCTGTAAACTAAGATTGTACTGGAAAATAACTTTGCTAAACGATGTTGCATGAGAAGGTTCTTTTTGCGACTATGTATTAGGGATGAAAAACTATTTTGGACCGCTGTTATGTTTTAAAAGTTCTGTATTAATATTTTACAAATACTTTTCACCTTTATATAGAGTTTTTTAATCACGATTTAATGAGGTTGATTTAAGGGTTGATTTAAGAAAAGTGATTTATAGACCACTGAAAATGAAAAAAGAGCAAAAAATTCTCAAAAGGCAATTTTTTTAATTCCACTGATTTTGTTAAGGAGGGTTGCACCGCTAAGTTTCCTAGCCTCGGTCTTCTGAGATAAGTAGATTATTTCTGATGTCCATAACTTTAGCGATAAGATCTCTTACTGAAAATTTCCGTATATGGGGATACTACCTGTATGCAGCGAACTTTATCCTGTAGTTGTATCCCTTTTTGTATCTACTTTCAAACTTCGCGCTTTCATAATAGAGACGTATCAATTCTTCTATCACTGTTGTTTTCCAGTTGATGCTCTTTCCACGGTATTTCTATTGAGTTGGTTGGCTGAAAATCGCTAACCAAAGCATCCTTAGCAGGCACAGTTAATTCTTCACTGTTTGCTATTTTTTTCAGATATTTTTTCTGGCCAGATTGTTGATCGATGAGATCTGCCTGACCATAGCGCAGCTCACTATCATCAACGTACCGCATGCTGTGGCCCCTAGCGGTGGCTCCATTTTTGTGTGGGTTTCGGCCTTCCTCTAGGTTCCTTTCCTCTTCGTTCTTTGCCTGTCTGGAATGGAAAACCCTTTCAGTGGTAATGCTACCGCCAATATAGCCGTCAAAGTCATGAGAGGAAAGCTCAAGCCCTACCACGATGCCAACGCGGTTATTATTATTTTTATTATTATACAATTCAGCCAAATAACTTTTGGGATAAGCGTGACTCGTTAGGTTCTAGCCTCGTTATATTACCGGGGAGCAAGGAATTTATATGTAAAGGGTAAGTAAGAAATGTGTAAGTGCAAGGATAGGATTTAGATCAATCTATAAGTCGCGTGTTGCTTATTCAGACAACATGCTCGTCCACAACACCGCTGCGATCCAGGTCGCTTATCAATCTCTCTAGCAATCAACCCAAGTGGAAAGCTTCGCAAAGCCATCGTATGTCACGGTTCACACATCAACACACAACCTTACTAATAAGCTGATATGAGGATCTATGCTTCTTATCCCAACCACATCCACTAACTAAATTTCGAATAAAATTAAATTAACCCAGGATGGAGTAATTTTATAAATTTCTTGAGAAGATATTGCGAGATTAGCGCAAATGGTATTTAATAAATTGTAAACATCTGAAATAATAAACATTTTTCAATGTTCTTGGGCTCATTTGAAAGATAAATTCTCGTAGTATTTTAGCAACTTATCACCATAACTGTAGTTTTGACAAGGTTTTTTTTTTAATTTAATGAGACAGAAATCTTATTTTTTATAGTAGATAGTACCATTTATCACTGGTCGAGGCTACACGACTTTCTGATTAATTATGAATTTCCTATGAAAATCTTTTGAAATATACAATAATTTGATTTTTATTAATATTTTCCTACAAATGAGATGACTTCGGATTTTTCCAACTCTAACTTCTTGTAAAATGTGAGAAAAAAATGGTACAATTGTTCTTATGAGTTGCTGCGATTTTTTAGATACTATATGTCAAAGTTTGTGGGGGTTTTCGAAAACTATGAAACTTGTGGAAATTTTTTAAATTGATGAAAATGTCTGAATCTTTTGGAAACATCTGAGAATATTTCTAAATTGATAGAAATGTTTGGAAACATTTGAATCTTTTGAAAATCTAGGAAACTTTTGGAGGGTAATTGAAAGTTGTGGAAGTTTCTAAGCTCGTCGAGTTTTATTCAAGGTTTAGAATTCTTCTCACATTTATGAAGTAATGAATGGTCTGTTCCCATCTTGAAGACCAAACTGAAGGAGACTGATACTATCCTCAGTATTCAACACAAACCCACCATAACTCCTTTCGTACTGGCATTGTTTTTATACTTTCCTTTGAATGACCGTGGGACTCACGTTATGAATGAACACTCCACCTTATGCCGATTTAGCTGCTTAGTTTGGACATAATTTTATACTTATGGAAAACATTTCTCGCATCAAGTTGTTAGTCGGCTGTATACCTCAAATAATGAATAATACAAATAATAATAAAGTCACGGATAGGATTGACACTTTTGTTGATGAAAGGCATGCCTTCAGAAAAGTTTCAGGCGATGAAGGAAGTCTGGGTGTTTGGAACGCTAGAGGTGTGAATGATCTTAAGAAAAGAGAATTGCTGGACACTATGTGCGTGAGGAAGCTTGATATTTTATGTGTACCGAAAACAAAGAAGAAGGGATGTGAGTTAAGAAAGATATAAAATGGACTAGATCTTTGGTCAGGAGTAGATAATGAATCACATGATAGCCAGGGAGTCGTTCTGATTATGAATGAGAGAGCAAAACAGTATGTCAAATACTATGAATGTGTATCTCATAGATTATTATAAGTTATAATGAAAGTCGGAATCGGAAGGCTATTTATTATAGCATGCTACGCTCCAGTTGATGGTGACAGTAGTGATGTAAAAGATACTTCCTGGGACTCGTTAAATGATATTATGAGATAAGACCCTGGGGAAAGAATCATTCCACTCAAAGGTACAAATAGCTGGGTTGGTGTGCAACGCAAAGGTATTCGGTAATTTTGGCGACCCAAAAAAGAACAGTATCGGGGAGAAATTGATGAACATTATTCAGAAGTTCAATCATTGAGGGGAATTGTATGTAAAGAAGCAAAAAGTAGAAGCAGAAGAAGACGATAAAAAATAAGAATTTGGTCAACATGACAATTCTCCATCTATGACAAGCAACAATGATGCTAATGCTGATGATAATGATAATGATGATAATAATGATGACCACGGTGATGATGATAATGATTTTTTTTTTGTAGAGTAGGTGAGAACGCTCTTTACGCACTCAGTGTTGGGCTTATCAGGATATTTGAAATCCCAGCCGTACATCAAAAGAAAAGTACGACTGATATTTCCCCTACCAAAGCCGTACCCACTAAACTCACCTTTCCTTCCCGCCATCCCATGCCTCGGAATCCGCTTTCGCATTACTTCAAGAGCATGGATTATAAGCATCCTACGCCGAGCCTCGGTGTTCTTCTGTTCTACCTGCTTGGATTATCGCGCGCGTCCTCTTGGCTTCCTCAAGAGTGCTGCCTCCCGGAATGCTGCGCATCTGGAAGGTGAGAGAGTGGAGCACTGACGAACTCTGTAGCCCTGTGACCCTCCTCGCCGCACCTTCAACAATCCTTGGTCTGGTTAGGACCACTACACTTTGCTTCCAGGTGTCCATATCCGTGGCAGCGATAATACCTCATGGCCTCCGTCTTCTTGCGCAACCTGCAGGATACCCATCCTACTTTCAAGTGACCGGAGCGAACAAGTCCAGCGGCCAACTCCAATCTCAGCTCGACGTAGGCCTTAAGGTTTCCCCTAAAGGCCCTCTTTTTCAGGCTGACTCTGACCTCACCCGCCATTTCTACGCCAAAATGTCTCAGAACGGCTACCTTGTCCTCCTCATCGTCCGTAGTCATGTCAAGATCGAGGATTTCCACTTCGATGCGGAGAACAAGTTCACGTACATTCTCCCCGCTCCCTACGGCCTCCTTCATGGCAGAAGTCAGCTTAGCCCTGCCTTCTGCTTCACCATCCACTTCGATAAGAATAATATCTTTTCTAGTCTGTCGTACTCCCTTGATTTTGACCCTTAGGGTGTCCGGCTTCACAACGCTCTTATTGCTTTTCAGCACATTAGCGTAGCTGAAGCCCTCGGCCGGTTTTATTGGGACCACCTCGGGCCAAGCTCGCCTCTGTAACATCTTCTTTTGAGGCCTACTGGTAGGTTTCTCCTCCCTGATGACCGTGATTTCTACTGCAGATCCAAGAATGTGCACCCGAGTCTTCGGTTTTTTTGGCGTAGGTCTTGATACACCAGTCTGCGGGGGACTTGCGGTGAGCTCTCTCGCAATAAGTTTTTATATTATTTGATATTATATAGTTCTTTACATTTATTATATTGCAATAAGTTAAATAAATCTAATTTTCAAAAGGAATTTGCATTTCTTACTCCGCTCACCTGAATTTATTTGAGCTTTTTTTATAAAAAAAGTGCAGAAGGCTCATCACAGCTTCTAAAGCTTCTAATAGATGATTTGGGATTTGCAATAATTACATCTTACATTTTTCAGTACTTACTTGATTCAACTACATCATCATAACCCCACCCTCCTTATCCTCCTCCACCTCCTCCACCACCCCTCCTCCTTCTCCCTCATACATTAAAAAAACTTATTGTACTTGATTAAAAATAATACAAGTTTTACTATTACCAAAAAAATCCTTGTGTCTCATGGAATCAATCATTCTGTCTAGATAGGAAAGGAGCCAACATTTAATATCCATTTAGAAGACAAGGTTCAAGTTTAGTAAAAAACAACATCTACAAGAAAAGCAGCGTGGCCGATGGTGGCGCACTCTTTCGTTTACTAGACTGCCGTAGTTGAATTAGCTCTATGCCTATGATTCTGTTAACAAGGAATCCTTGTCCCTTCAACTAGATTTATTTAACTAGAGTTAAATGTTGGTTCTAAGAAAAATATTTTTTTTCAGTTATTATATAATATCAGATTTTAATATCACCGACACTCCACTCATCATTATTATCAAATCAGATTATAACATGTATGTAGCTGATTTATTTAATAAATTCTAACAAGAGCTTTCGAATTATGTATTCCTTAATTGACATATTGATATGATTGACCTTATCATCTCAAATCGTTGATTCAATATTATTAAACATTATAACGGTACTGTAAGGTATTAATTGCTAATAGTTTATTTTGACATTTTCGGTAGTCGATGCATCCGAGGGTCTATTCACTTCTGAAACAATTTGAAATTCCACGAACTCCAAATCTATGAAAATAGTAGCTGGCGATATAAAATTCTAAATCTCTCACTGTGATTCGCTGAATTCAATAAGATCTCTCAAGGATCTGGTGGTATTTTTGAAGATTCGCGAAGATTTTGATATGATTTACTTCATTATTGCGATCTTCCGTGAGATTTTGAATTGTTTTTGAATCGCTCTATCGTAAAGATTTTTGAAATCTTGTACTATCCGCTAAAGATTGAATAAAATAACAGTTACCTTGTTACTATCTTTTATTTATTAAATTGATGTATTATACATTTCTCTCACATATCAATTATATATTAACAAACTTGACTACAACTATAACAACTTTATCGATCTTATGCATGTTTTCTTTTCGATCCACTTATGCAAAATCGAAGAAATTCTCCTATTGAAATGTAGCGTTTTATATTACATTAACTGTCTCCATGAGTTAGAGTGATAATTTGTTTTGTGTTTTCTGAAAGCATATTTATATTTGAAATGTGTTGAACATCTGTCACACAACCAAATGCGAGATTTACTCTTTGTTAGTTGTGATTTCACTAATTGAGGTAAGTTTCTGATCCACTCAAAATGATATATGATATTTTTATCTGCAACCTCTTCTTCATCACTGATGTTACTATTATCATTATTCATCCATAGACCTTGATGCTTGGACTATTCATGCGTTCAAATTTTGGGATATTTTTGTGTATGATTTTAAATTCTATTCCATCATACTGTAATACACAATTGGAAGGTAGATAAGACCCTTTCCTGTTAGGATGATCTTCAGCAGGATGAAGGGTTGCTGTCACTGACCACAGAACAGAGTAAGAATCATTGTTTTGAATGTTCACAATTGCTTTTTTGTTCCGTATAATCTTTGGTAACTCAACAAAAGTTGAAAAATTTATTTCTCTTTCTTTCTCTTGAATGAAAATTGAAAAGATTGAAAAATTGCAGTTTGAAGAAATGAATCGAAGCACGCACCTTTTATGTTTATGATAGAAAGTAAGTCGTCACGTTAAATATTAAGTTTTACACATTAATGTAAGCAGGCCCGAATGCACCAATCTTGGGTGAGGGAGACATCGTCTTTGCCCTGGTATGGATGCACCTACTAGTTAGTCTGTTCTTACCAGGCTGAAGACGCGTCCCCTCACGCCGGCAGAGTAGCGGAACCGGGTGAAGGCGAGCGCCGAAAGTGCAGCGCCAGCGAAGCTCGAAGCGCACCTCCCGCCACTCGATTCTGTCCTCTACAACGTAGATTTCCGCGAACCTCTCCGGGGGTACAGGCATAAAAGGCCGTGCGCGAGCGAAGAAGGGCAGTTCTGCTGCAGCTTGGTATTCTAGGCAGCAGCAAAGGAAACAGCCTAGAACTCCGGTTGTAAGCTTGAGCAAGCATATTCTTAGTGTAGTGCGAGCAATAAAAGACATACAAATAATAATCGTAAGTTTGTTTTGCCTTCTTTGAATTATTACCATACCTCCTGTTGTATTTGACACAGCCGGCATACTGGCTGCGACCACGACGCGATCTCGCTTCTCGAGCGTCTTTTTCTTTCTCCCTCTCCGTCAGACAGCGGGCATACTGGCTGTCGCGACAAGGCGATCTGAGTAGCTCGGCGCCTCCTTTCCTTCTTTCTCCCCGAATCCGATAGCCGACATACTGGCTATCACTCCGAGTCGTTCTAGGTCTCTAGGCGTCTCTACCCACCACCTTCGACCAAGGAACCCCAGAAGTACGAACGTCACTTCGAGGACAGTCTCCGGCGTCAGGCATCTGCCTCGTGCGCTCTACCAGATGGCGTAGCAGCTCTCTCCCACGGCAACACCTCAGCAGAAGTAGTCCAACCTCTACACCCCCCCTTCCCACACAGATTCGCCGCCATACTGGCTAACTCTGTGTCGCGTATCTCCTTCCCGCCAGCCGCTATTTTTCCATCTACCTTTCTCTCTCTCTCTCTCTCTCTCTCCAGTTCCTCTCTCTCTCTCTTTCTCATCCGTATGAATCCATGACGTCATCCTTTTCCCCAGAAATCTTGGATGAACGTCGACGTGGCGTTCTTGCCAACACACTCTCTCTCTCGCTCGCATGAACATGTGACCCCTCTTCCTCGTTCATATATATCCACTCTTGACCCGTAAGCTATCTTGGAACTAGCACTGCCTACGTTTATACTGACTGCACCTCCCCCGGTCTACTCCCGCAAATGCTGTCACTGCCACCTTGGAACTAGCCCTGATGGGCTCTTATTAAAATGTACTCTTGATCTATATCAGAGTTACCCTAAAAATAACGTGCCCGAAGTCTTGAATAAAAGGTACGCCTCGCATGTCTCGCATCCAGCATTGTACTGATTACACAGCCCTACAAAAAAAAATTTTCTGAATCCCGAGCAAAACCACCATATCTATACGTTTCTGGGGTCGCTGAATTCGATTCCGGGGTCAGTTTAACCCAATCAGGTCAGGATCGAGGTCAATTGAAGGTCAAAATGAAGAAAACCATTGGATCAAAGAAAAGCTCTACTAATAGACGTTTTTGATGTCGCTGAATCCGAATCCGGGGTTAGTTTGACCCCATCAGGTCAGTATCAAGGTCAAGTGAAGGTCAAAATGAGAAAAAACAATTGAATCGGCGTAAACCACTACTCTAAGACGTTTTTGGGGTCG
>JAUMHM010092485.1:0-26133 GCA_032362435.1 Melikaiella ostensackeni
TGGCTCTGATGGCTATACCGCAAACCGATTATAAAAAATGTTTCGAGGATTGGATCAAGCGCTGGCATAAGTGCGTTCCGGTCGATGAGGAGTACTTTGAAGGGTAAAATATCGATTATGATGAATAAACTTGTATTTTTGATTTTAAAAATAAAGTCCTAAAACTTTTTGGTTTGCATAAAACATCGTTTCTTGATTTTGTAGGTCAGAGTTTGAAGAAAAAAAACATTTTTTTTAATAATGTAGTTGTTTCATTGTCTTTTCAAACGTATAATGTATTTTGATACGCTGATAACGAAAACGGCGATGAAAATTCCTGAAAATGTCATAGTTAAGGTCAAAAATTTAAAAATACTTTTCTCCATTGTTAACCATACCATATTCCCATTTTCAGTATTTAGAAAAAACCACCCATTTATAGTTGGCTATATCCCAACCCGGCAAAATATAATCATATTTGATCCCATTTCCAGCATTTAAAAGACCACCCGTTCATAGTTGGCTGTAGCCCATCTCGACAAAATATAATTATATTTGACCCTATTTCCATCATTAAAAAAAATTACCCGTTCATAGTCGGCTATAGCTCAACTCAGCAAAATATAATTATATTCAACCCCATTTTCAGTATTAAAAAAATCACCCGTTTATAGTTGGATATAGCCCAACTCGACAAAATGTTATTATATAGATTTTCAATTTGTTTGTTGAGAACACGTGTACTCCGAACACGAATATTATCTTGTACGAATGAGCAAATAAAAAGCTGTGGAAGACGGTTAAGATATTCAGTGTATCTAATCGGCATCATTGAAAATATTAAAATTACGTAAGTAAGAGTTTTTTCCAACATATTTTGCTAACGGGTTGAACCAAAACGTTAATCAATGGACTCCAAATTAATTATACACATTCAGGATTTTTAAGCTCTACTTTTCCACAGAGTTCTGTTTTTGATTTCCAAAATTTTGTTGGGTTGCGAAAATTTTTTTCGGGCATAAATTTTCCTAATTTTCTATAGAAATTGCAGTTTTTCACGAAACTTTGTAGAAATGATTTGCCTGGAATAAGCATATGCATGAATAAGTATAGAAATGAGTGCCTTAAGAAGTTAATATAACTAGTGAAACATTACTCATTTAATAAGAGAAAAGTAATCTACCATAGATCAGTAGAAAAATACTAATCCGATTAGTCGAGATATTTTCTAATTCAATAGTGGAAGACAACTAGTGGCTTTGTAAAAATATATAAAATTATTAAAAGGCCATATTGTGAAATTGTATACGTAACGTAGTCTGTATATAAGTTTCACAATATTGTCTTTCTATTCTTTGAATAAATTTGAGAAAAATATTTTTCTTTACACAATTAACATATGAGGTAAAATTTGCCAAGTGTCCCGCCTATAATTTATTTGTCGCCTATGTCATTCAAACTCTGCCAGATTGTAGTGCCAGTCGACCTCTTTAAATTCTGTAAAGAGAGCGCACCTAGTATCACGGGTTGTCAAAACACAGGGGCCCGAATTCTCGAATTGTACATGACTCCTGATACAATTATCCAATTTAATTTTTTATCGGGGTTTTCGGAAGGTCATTTAACAAGGTTTACAATCAAGATAATCACTATAGAATGAAAAAATTATTTCACCTTGATTTTTAATTTTCAAAGCGTTTTTGAGTTTTCCTCCAAATGCAGCATCTGGCAGGGCTTGAATAAGATAAGAGCAACAGAATTTTAGGCGAGTACACTTGGAAAATTTTACTCCATATCACAGTGTTTGTTTGTGCAGCTCTTTCGACGAATAGCTCTGGTGGAACGGACAGGCCTCCCTTCCATTTTCTACCTTCGACAATTATGTTTACAAGGTTTTATTCATGTTAAAGTTAATCCCACTTGAACATCAAGGAATTTTATCTATAAGACCTAACAGTAGACCTGTCAAACATTAAAGATCGAAAAGAAAAGTTCGCTGATTGATCAGTAGCCGAAAGCATTAAAGAACCATTCAATATTTCAGTCCTCAGTCGTTGTCTCCATCCAAAAAAAAACTGAAGATAGTCATTTTACTCTCCACCTGCTTAGGTTTTATTGATTTTACAAGTAAGTGTAACGTAATTTAATAATAAAAGTAATAATAGAAGTAATAATAAAAAAAATCGTTCTTAACCTTTTTTTGATAGAACTTGCGGTTTTTCTTATGAACATCGAAACTTCTATTCAAAAATCGAAAGTTAACATTACCAAAAAAATAAGTCAGGACCCAAAAAAGCTTACAAAGAAGATTGCTTTTTTTCAGAAAACCTACAAGAATCCCTTCAACCATTTTTTGATAGAAATCACCGTTTTTCTTTTGAACGTTGAAAAGGCTTTTGACAATCTGAAAATTAAAATTCTCAGTCAAAAAACGGGAGATACGAAACAGAAGTCTAGATAATAATTTTTTACTATCAAAAAGATCCACAAAATCGCTTTTTTCAATAGGGAAATGTTATAATCATTAAAATGTTAATTAGCACAAATGTTTTCTGTGTGTATCGGAAATGTTAATTTGAGAAATGTCAAAATTCCCGAAAAAAATTTCAAACTCTTAAGAAGAGTGAATTGTCGAATATGAAGTTTCGAGAATACGATATTTCGGGAACTCATTTTTATTGTGAACTTGAAAACTCTAGTTCTTAAATTTCGGGGAAAAACATTTTCGCTAGTTAACTTTCATTCTGGCATACAAAATTTCAAAACTTTTCATTTTTCGGAAAATTTTTGAACCGGTGATTATTTTTTCGGTATTTTTTCACGTTCGGGATTTTGAAAATTGGATAACCCAGGCGGAAAAGTTATGCTCAGTGGAAAAAATGATGTATAATTTTCATTTGTTTTATCCAAATAATGCACAAAATAAATGAAAATTATACATCATTTCTTCCACTATGAATAACATTTCTGCCTGGGACAATTATGTCATTCCTCAATTTTTTAAATTTGGTTAATGAAACACTTGAAGTCTAAAACATTGTTTTATATTATTAATTTTTAACAAAAATAGAACACTTAAAAAATCTGAGATAATTTTTCCGCTCATAGAGAAAACTAATGCTCTCCTAAACAATGATGAATACGTATTTGTTCGGGGACATTTTGCCGAAATATTGTGAAAAAAAGATTCAAATAACTTCCAGTATTGTGAATTGCATAATCATACGCAAAATTGACTTAAAGCTATTATATAGACTACACAATCTTCCAAAAAAGCGAAAATATTAATAACAAACTTCTTGCGGTAAAATTTACAAAATTATACGCTAGTTTATCTCTGAAAGTTGTCAAATCTATACCTCACTAAAGAAGATTTCGGATCACGTATCGTTGTTTTTTGTGACAACGTCTGATTTTGCAAACTCCCCTTTATTATCTAATTACTAAAACCTATTTTTACAGTTTGTAGAGAAATTACATACATTTTTTTTTCTCACAAAATTAGGTGCAATGATAAGAGGACCTGGATAAGTTCCACCTTTACCTGAGGCTTTTCCTTTAGATCCCCCAACACGTGTTTATATACAAAAGATGGATGGCGATATTTATTATGGATTTCTGAAAGTCTACACTCGCAGAATTGCAAAATGGGTTATCAATGTAAATCAAGGAAATAAATCACGAGCGCGTGTTTTTGTAAGAATGTCTAATAACGATACTTTCATATCAAGCGTCCGCCGCGTACGACGTCGTGTTAATATTAATGACGAACTTCCTCAAGAACATCGCTTCATAGTATACGGAACCGAAACTTTAGTGGCAGATCTTCAGCCTCAAAATCAAATCGTACGATAGATTTCTAGTCCTATACGTGTTGAGGTACCAATGCCAGATGAAAATAACAATCGCTATACTGGAGGGTTTGAGTATTTCCGCGGTCGTCGTCCTAGTTGGCTCCACTAAAAATATTGGACTTCTTAAGAGCTTCATATATAAAATTTGGATTTTTTTCTCTAATATACAGTAACAGAAAATATCAATGTTTGTCAGCGTTGAGCCACAAGAAAATCGTTGTATCTGTTTGAAGAATAATTTTAATATGAAAATTATGTAACATTCCCGAACGAAAACATTATTGCAAATAGACGAATTGTACCTACTGAAAAATGATTGTATTGTGTAAAAAACGAAACCAGTTTGGTGAAAAGTGGCAACATTGTGACGCATTTCTTTATAAACTTTGTTTGGAAAAGGATAAAACTCAAAGTTTCCATGAGAATCACAATCTGCCTCTCTGTATGACCCTGTGGAATATTTGATCATATGCCTTTGCGTCAATGTAAATATGCTCTCTTCATGATGAAAAAATGGTCAATTGAGAAACAATTCTGTGTTTGGAGAGCTCAATTTTTCAGAATCAAAACCCCCTCTTAAATTTATTACCACAGTGGGATTCAACTAATGATAAATACAATGAAAATTTGTGACAAAATTGTACTTCAGTACTTCATGTGTATTTACTTCAGGTTTCAAGAAATGTAAACATTGAAGTCGCAGCTGCTTCTGTACTCGAGGCATCTTAAAATCATATTTTCTGTTATTTAATTGAATAGAATAGAGCCAAAAATCATAAAAAATGACACATTTCTTATTATTTCAACCCCAAACATATTATATGCTATTGCCTTAAATGAATAGCGCGTTTCTTCAATAAATGCTCAATAAATGTGTGGCATATGTTGAAGAGAATTATATATTTGCAAAAGTAGAACAATACAATATGTAATTAATCTAAATGGATGTTGATGATGCTGTTGTTGTGCGTCTCAGGGAATGATAAATTATAAGGAATGTTCTGGATGTAGAATGACATACTTCAGACCAAGAAAAAAAATTCTTGGTCTGAAGATTGTCATTCTACTTCCAGAATATTCTTTTCAATTATAATATGTGAAGAAGATTGACATTAAGACCATCTTTATCAGCTTTAAATATTGGCTTGGAAATAAGATATTTTTCGTTATTTCACCATACAAGTAATTTTCGATATTTAAATTAAGTAGCAAGAATGTTTCCATTTCTACCTATTTCGGCGATCCACAAACGAATTTAATGGGGATGAATTATCAGTTTTTACTTAGAAGAAGGCTTGTTTATTACAAATACGTGGTTCAGGCATGAACTGACCCACATGTTTCCTTGGCGCTGAGGCGAAAGTCACAGTATGCTTGAGGGCTAGTAAGAGATACAAGGGTTATAAGACGCTCTGAATGTGGAAAGGATGACTACCTCATAGTTTCAGAAATGAACCTAGGTCAGGGATGGAGGACCAATAGAATTAATGATAAGTCGAAGCAGATGCGAGTTAGAATACATAATTTGCAGAAATCAGAAGTACAAATGGTATATCGTAAGAAGCTGAATAAATATTTACGGCATCATAAAGAAGACTAAAAGACGAAAAAAGACACTAATAATGTAGAGGGTGCATGCACTATACCATAATGCTATAAATGGAAATGATTATTTCCTTGAAATGAGAAAATTTCAATTGATGCGCGAGTGCAATAAACTAGTTCGTATTTCAATTATAGTACATATTTTGCTAAATGAACAACTGGATTCTTTTAGCTTAATTTATAATTAACATTGTTATTATCATACATATTTGATTTAAAAAGTTCATATAATTTGAATATCCACCTCAAGCAAATACATACATGGGTATCGAATTTAGCAACATATTTGTTTGATCTAAAAAAGTATTCAATTGAAACAGATTATGCCAACATTCATTAAAATAATGTGTATTAATTCCAGTTGGAAGAATATACATTTGTCTTAATGAAATATTGATTTGATTGGAAGGAATGATTGTTTGAAGTAGTATCCTTAGTATTCTACAAGGAAAGAAACATTTGTTTCAACCAAATTAATAAATATTTAATTCAACAAGATAATTACATCGTATAGTAAATGTTTGTTTGATTTGAATAATTTAATATTACTAATCGAAAGAAACATTTTCTATGATTAAAGAAAGAAATATTTATGTAGACACAATATTCTATTGATTTAACAAATGCTTCATTGATATAAATGCATCAACTCTTCGTATCGAATAAGTATCTTTTTAACTTAATTAATATTCTTCTGGATCCAATAATTATTTCTTTGATTAAAATGAACCAAAGGACTTAATTCACGTACGGACAAACTAATTGTTTCAAATGCGTCCTGATCAATTCAAAGAATCGAACTCACTGAATCAAATAGATATTTCTTTGAAGGATTAATCAGATTCAACGAATCTAGACCTTTGGAGTTGAGGATATAATTTTCTTGAATGTACTAAATCTTTTTTATTGAAGAAAATACAGCTAAAGAATTAATTTCTTTAGATCGGCGAAAGATATATGTCTGGTTCAAATTAAAATCTCTTCTGTGAAAAAATATTTTCCTGATCGTAACAAATAGGATTCAAGTACACGCATTCACTTGGTTTCCAAAACTCTTTCTTTTCAGGCTGGAGGACACTTCGGAATAGCATCTCCAAGAATGCATCTAAGGTGTGTGATACTGCGGCTGTGGGAAGAAAGACTGGAAATGCTTGGTGGATGATGAAATTTGCGTGGCTGTCAATGAGAAAAAGCAAGTGTACTCGAGAAAGTTGAATATAAAAAGGTCTTAGCAATAACGAATGGACTAGATTATTAAATGATCATAGGGATAATAACAGGAGAGCCAAGATAGTAGTCAAAGCAAGCAAGTATAACGTCAAACCAGAAGAAGAGAAAAAATTCAAAATGATTTTGAAGGGAATAAATCGTTTTGGAAATGGGTTAAGAAGCTTAGGAACGGAATTATTAGTACTGAGTTAGTCCGAATTAGGAATGCTGATGCTGAAACGGTATGGGATTCAGACAAAGTGAAAGACTGAGTGATTTTTTCGAGAAATTGTATGGGGGTCAAGCTATGGAGCATAACAACCGCGACACTAAAGAGGACACGTCAGACAATCCCGTTGTAGGTGGCGAAAGAAGGATCGATATCGACATTATATCCATGATTAAGAAAGTAAATGATTATAAGGCTGCTTGTGTGGATGGTATCACCGCTGAAATGCTTGAGAGCAGCGGCGGATATTTGTTTGCGAGGTTGAGCGAATTCGAAAATATGTGGGTTGTGAACGGTGAAGTTCCAAATGATCGGAGAAAGGCGATTATCCTCTCACTCTACAAGGAAAAGGGTTATCAAGGTGACTGTACTAATTATAGAGCGATTAGCCTACTAAATATTGTGGGCAAAATAAATACCAAAATACTTATTGGTAAAATAATGGGAACCTTTTCCTAAATAAGGAATGGCATTGAGCATGTAGTTTGTGCCAGTATCACACATCATCACAATTTTGATCCCTAACAGAGGGCGTCAGACGTTCTGGTCGTAACTTGACCTGTGATAATTGGTTTACGAGCGTACCTATGGCTCGAAAACTTGCTGACCAAGGCCTCACAGTGATAGGCACAATAAGAAAGAACAAGCGAGAGCTTCCTAAGGAATTTGTAGATCCGAAATATATGCGATGACCTCCTCAGTCATCACTGTTTCTTTTTCATGACTTCCTAAAAGCAGTTTCATACTGTCCACGAAAGAATAAACTGGTTTCACTCATATCAACTATGCACGACGATGATGCAGTAAATGAGCATAATTCGAAACCTGAAATAGTTCTGTGCTATAATCAGACAAAGGGAGCAGTAGACTCTTCTGACCAGTGTGTTCCAGCAACTTCTTGCGTACGTAAAACTAAGAGGTGGCCAATGAACCAATTCTACAACATGCTGAACATTGCTTGTTACAATGCGTATGTAGTGTATTTGCTCAACTTCCATAGGAAGAACAAGGACTCCTCAAAGGCCCTCAAAGGCCATACAAAAAGAAGAGAATGTCCAAAATGATTTTTCATACTTGTAAGGAGCCTGTCTACGGTGAAGACTGCTTCGAAGTTTACGTTACTTGCATAAATCACTTACTTTGAAAGACTCAAAAAGAATTTTCATGAAACAACCTTTTCTTTTACTAACAACTTTACTTTTTCAAGGTTTATATTCGCATTTTGGAAAAATAAACGGAAATAAACCATTTTTTGTCTTGAAAAATTCATAATTGGGGCGTACACGCCTCGAAAGCGTGTGGATACCATTACCGTTCTAAAAGTCACGATACCGTTCTAGGACTAATGTGCCGCGTCTGTTTCGCCCTCAGACACATGTTACAGGCATGGTCCCCATTGATGATATAAATGGGATACTCAATGTGCGAAGTGGCCAACGCCCGGCGCAGGAGGGCACTTCCTAAACAAACCACCTCCTCGACCAAGAGGGTGTCCCCTTTCTTTTCGGTAATCTGAACATAGCGACAAATGCCCAGTTAAGGAATCAATTTAGTAGGGAAATTCGACTAGCCCCTTTGTATTCGATGGACTAGATATCGCTATTTGAATCTCTTCGGGACACTAACTTAAAGGGCAGCAGAAATTACCCCCGTAATTCTAAGTGCCAACATTCAATTCTTCCAGTAGTCCCGATCATAACACAGATCACACACTGAGGAGAGACAGAAAGAGAGAGAGAGAAAACTTTTTTTGCCAATCATACGCTGTCACAATCTGAAGGCTCTCCCCCAATATCCATCCATCCCAGGAGTCAAGAAGCTCGAAATTAACGAAGAAGCGAAGTCTTAGCAGAAAACGATGATCTTGTGACAGCGACGCATCTATGGAAAATAACACCTATGGCACATACTGAAATAACGCCACTGCGCCACATTCCTACCAATAATTTTCCTCTCTCCATACATATTTGTTTATTCATTCTTAATGTCATCGCGTCAATTTGGTGGAATTTAATATCAAGTAGTCAAATTTTCATCCTAAACAGATGCATCTTTAACAAAAGAAAAGATAGAAGAAAGGTAGAAAGAAGAATGAAGATAGAAGAAAATAAAAGATAGAACTTCCAACTAAGAGTATTTGTCAACAAAATAGATGAATTTTTCATTAAAAGATGATTTTGTTCCATTGCACCAGCTTGGCGCCCCCACTCAGGTGCACCTAGGGCAATTGCCATGTCCGTCATATATGTAATGAGCCAGCGAAAATCAGAACCCGGAAAAGCAATAGACATTTCTAAAAATTACTAGCTCATTCAAATTCATATATTATGTTTAGATAAAAGAACATATCTCTACATAACTCGAGTTAATAATTAGTACCACAATTAAAAGAAACTTCAGGAATTTCCATATGAAATCTTGCAGATCAGAACAAATCCCTACCTAACGTCTCCCCATAAATAAAATCAACATACCTGGAGGGCCATGCCGTAACATGTGCAGCCCATGGCCTTGGCACGCAAGAGGGGCTTAATTAAGTAAGGTCTACCTTGGAAAATCGCAATCCAAAATTGCACTACTTTCATTTTTTTATGTGACACTACTTCGCTCTTCGCGTGCGCGACTTTAAAACTGATCTCAGCCATACTGCGTTTATACAGTCAACCGGCTTACACCAGTTTCATGGTGCGACCAGGCCCGAAGATTTCCAACAAAATTCGAACCCAAAAAGGTCCTGCCCCTTTAATTTTATTTCTGATCATGAAGTTGGAAGGAAGAAAATTGAAATTAGAAGATACATCATGTTTCAAGTTATCTTCCGTTATATTTTCATCAAGATTTTGCTTCATCCTCCTCAATCATTAATTTCACTCCATGAACCCAGAATCTTCATCTACAGGAACCAAAACAAAGAGCAAGTGGAGGCCGAGAGAATTCAGTTGGCCGGTGCTCGCTCTCCTTTCCTCCCCAGCGTTTAAATGTTTCATCTCCTTCATTACGATTTTCTTCTTCCCATGTTTCTCTCTTCGTTCCCTCTCATTTCCCTCTGCCGGTCGATCCACATCGAGTGCACTTGAACTCGTTGGGTCGATTCTCTATTTTGCATGAACTACAGAATTTCTTCCTAAATTTTAAAGTCGTAAAATCGAATTTCCTGAAAAATCATTGCACCCTCTTTCCCATATGATTTCACTGCTTTGCTCTCTTCTTATATATCATCTGTGTAAAATTATTATAGGACCTGTCACAAATGATTCTATCCTTTTAATAACAATAACTTCAATCTACTTATTTTGGTTTTTGAAATTTTTCCAAGTTTCTTCTACTAAACCCCATCAATGTTAGCCCAATCAAATTCTTAATCTTTTAACGTCAACTCCCACATTTTTCCAAGAATTATCCTCTAACTTACGAAGAAGAATTTTTCTTTGTATTTAATCTATTTCTAAATTTCACTATCATAAATTTATATCATGATAGTTTGTTTTTCATTTTTAATACTTTTAAAGGAAAAAAAATAAAAAGAAATACACAGTCTTTCAATTTTGATAGGAAGGGTCCGATCAATCATTACCCTCTCCCCTCTTGAAAATCCCTACTCCCTAGAGATACAATGTAAATTTCCATTTATTCTAAAAACAAATGTCCCTTTCTGTTTTACTTCTTACTAACTCTGGAGGGGTTCTTATTTTTCGATTATGAGTTAGATTTCTTCAAATATCTACAAATTCTGTTCTTCTTCTTGTACTTAAATATCTGAATTTAATTAAGTAGCCAAAATTTACCCGGCACATACTTCTTTTTTGTTCACTAGAAAGATTTCAATGGATCTTCTATGACCCGAATTAATTTCTAATTCAATACGATTCATATGGACTATAGTTACGGTCCCGTCCCCTTTAAGGATTTCTACGTTAAAGTCGCCTACTAACCGGGTAATTTTGTGAGGGCCTTCGCAGTAATCTCCTAATTTATTTACCCTCTTTTTAAATAAAAGGTAAATATACTGTCCTTCTTCAAAGTTCATTTTGTTGACTTTACGATCATGATATTTCTTACACCGTCTTTTTGCATCTTCTTAACATAAATGGATCATCGATTCGGTAGTAACCAGTCGATTTGAATTGTCATCTACTAATTTCACGAAGGTCAACGTGACCTCCTCCTCGGCGAATTCGGAAGGGCATATTGCTTTCCTGCCGAATACGACTTCATGAAGAGTGACACCGGTGTATTCATGAACAGACGTATTAGAGAAGAACATCGTATAGGGTAACCCTCAAGTTCCAATTTGATTTTCTCGCAATAATGGCGAAGGTCCTCCACGAAAGTATGGTGCCTTCACTCCAATCAAAACCTGCCATTACTTCACTCATAAATTGAGGACCCTAATCATTTTGGATGGATTCGGGGCATCCGAATCTGCAAATAAAATGCTCAGCAAACAAAGCTGCTATTGTAGGAGCGTCAATATCAGATAGGGGAATTGCGCCAAAGCACTTTGGTGAACAATCCTGCCGAATCAACATATACTCATTTCCGATGTCTGATTTAGGCAAAAGGCCTACTAAGTCAATTTGTAATATCTCAAATACCCTGATAGGTGTGTCGGTTATACATATAGGCAATTTGGTTTTTACTCTCTCTAACTTTTTCTTATGACAAGAGTCGTACTTTTTTACATAATTCTACACATCTTTTTTTACACCTTACCAATAGTACCGTTCCTTAACTCGTTCTAACGTCTTAAATACACCTTTATGACCTGCTATCGTGAAGTCATGAAATTCTTCGATAATTTGAGATCCCTGATTTTCAGAAGGAATTGTGACTTTTTCGGTACATACTATAATGCTATGATCTCCCTTTCCAAAATAGGTTCTGGACATTAATTCTACTGTATCCCGAAGGCAACCTGTCAAAACCATTACCCTTCGTGGCATGCTGAGAGTTTTTATTTTAAGCTCATCTACTGCATCTTTCTAAGTGGCTACAGTAGATTCAATATCGACTCCATAAACCTTATCATCGAATTTTTCTTTCATAAAAAGATTGAAAATTCCTCTTCCAGTATGTCTGGTTGAAATCACCTATCCCACTTGCACCTTTTCGCTCTTTGATTCTTCCAATTTGAGCATGTAACTACTTACTAAATGACGGTCTAGAGGTGTTGTTAAAACATGATCTCAAGATACAGAATTATGTAAGTGATCATCCCTCATCCATAATTTTTCTCTGCTAATCTTAAACAGGGGGGTAAATTAATTTCTATTTCCCTGAAAATCCTCTTCTCGAGTCGGCATTTCGTAAGCAATTTCTAGTTCAATGTCCTCAATTTCTTCAGTTGCTATTTGGAATTATCCGAATCCTTTATATTCCCCCAACACAGCATTCTTAACATTATCAGTTGAATAATCATCCTCACTTCGATCTAAGGTCACCTCTATCATCCCCTTCTTTGACCTGCGGGCGCACTCCGTATGGTCTATGACATACTCTCTTTTTCTATCTACATCGGTTATTAATGAGTCAGGTCTCGAATTTGTCAGACGGACAATATTTTTGTCCCTAGGATCCCTTTTGGACGATCGCCTATCATCAGGCAGCCTCTCACCGCCAGGACCCGCAAACGACCTCTTCTCATCAGACAGCCTCTCACTGCCAGGACTTACTGACAGCCTCTCACTGTAAGGACTCACTTCCAGCCTGTCACCGGCAGGAATCATTGACAACCTCGCACTGCCAGGCAGCCTCTTACTGCAATGATCCAATGACAAGCTCACATTGTCAGACAGCCTCCCATTGCCAGGATCATTTGAGAACCTCTCGTCATCGAACAGACTCTCACTATAATGATCCGATGACAATCTCGCACTGCCAGACAGCCACCCACTGCCAGGACCATTCGACAACCTCCCGTTGACAAACAGTGTCTCACTGTCTTTAGTCTCAAGACCCGAAGACGATCTCACATTATCCGGGGCCACGTTTAGGGTGGACCAATCTTTACTGCCCTTTCTTTGGGGTGTCACTGTCAACCTTTCATTGCCTTGACATTGGTAGGCACCTTTCCTTAGATCGTCCTGCTGGGCATTAGCCTGAGTGACCCTCGCGGTTTCAGGCTGAATGACCACACTAAACCTAGTGTCAATTTCCATATCTTCTGCATTCAATTCTGTGCAGGCATCAATCTTAGCGCATTTTCCTCCAACCTCTGAGGAGAACATACATTATCGTTCTATCCGGTACTCATGATTCCATGCTTCCTCCTCTGCAGGATAAGACACAGCGCACCCAAGGGCGTGCACTCCCATAGGGCACTGATCTTTATTCTCAGAGATATCCGAATCTATATCCATACAATTATCTCTAGCTGGATCTACTACTACATGGTTCCTAGATAATGCACCTGCACTGGAATTTACTCGTCCCAGCTTATGTTGGACCACAAATTCGTATTCTCTTAATTTAACTTTCCATCTAGCCAACCTAAAACCTAACGTAGGATCATTAGGTGGATGCAAACATATCAAAAGACGATGATCTGTAACCAGTATGAATTTCTGACCATGAATATAGGGACGAAACTGAGTCACGGCAAAAATAACGGCAAGTAGTATTTTTTCCGTTACATTATATTTCAGCTGATCTCCCTGCAGAGCACGAGAGGCGTATGCTATTGGCAAATCCTTGCCAAAGGGCCTCGACTCAAAACAGCTTTCGGAGCATATTCAGAGGCATCAGTAGTCACTACAAAAGGTTGATTGAAATCGGGATACTGTAATATAGCTTCTGAGAAAAGAATATTTTTTAGTTCCTTCAATGCTTCCTGTACTTCGGGTGTCTACCAAACACAACTCCTTTCTTTAAAAGATTATTCAGGGGTTTGGGTATAAGAGCAAATCCTGGAACAAAGCGTCTATAATATCCTGCAAGCCCCAAAAATTGCTGATAATTTTTCCGACATTTCGGCTAAGGAAATTGCCTAACCGCTTCTAATTTTTTGGGTTCCGGTTTCACACCGTCCTGCGATATTATATGTCCTTAATACCCGATTTCTTTTCGAAGAAATATACATTTCTCTGGTTGCAGAACGAAATTCGCAGTTCCTAAACGTCCCAAAAGTTTTTCTAATTTTTCGTAGTGCTCTTTTAAGGATTTTGGATTAATTACTATATCATTCATATATACGAATAACTTGAGACTTCGAAATCCAGAGAGAACTCGATCCGTTAGTCTCTGGAAGTTAGCGGGATTGCAAATGGCATTAGATTAAATTCATAATGACCAAAAGGAGTAGAGAAGGCTGTTTAATGCCTGTCTGTGTTCGACTTATATTTGATAAAAACCCTGAGCAAGGTCAAGAGCTGTGAAATATTTAGCACCCCTAACTGATCTAAAATATCTATGACATTAGGGAGGGTATAAGCATCCCCGATCGTTCTTTCGGTTAGCACTCGATAAGAAATAACCATACGCCAACGTTTGTTATCCTGCGGATCTGATTTTCAGGCACTATCCAAACAGGCGAATCGTACGGAGAATCCGAGAATGAGATTGATTTATTCTCAAGCAAATCCTTAACCTTCCTTTTTATAACCTCATTGTGAATAGGCGAATGTCTGTGTTCCTTTTTAAACACAGGAATTTCATCAGTCAGAGCAACACGATGTCTGATATCATTGGTACATCCCAAATGATCTCCTTTTAAATAAAATTGTCTATTATATTTTGATATTGTTCTTATTAGGGTGCCTCTTTCTTCCTTGTTCAAGTCTGCTGAATCTAATACATCAATTAGCCGACTTAAGCGATTATCCTCCAAATTTTGTTCATCTTTTCTGCTTTTATTAATTATTTCAAGAGAAATTTTTTGGAAACTCTCATTCTTACAAAGTTACTGGAGGTGAAGTGAGAGAGGCTCTTCAGGTCGTAGTAATAATACAAAAAATGTCACTTCATGTTCTTTTATCTTAACCAATACCTCGCCCAAATATATTCTAAACCCCAAATTGATGAGCGGTAAATATCCCTCTCCTATTTCTGGATTTGTAACAGGTAGTGTGAAAAGTTGTTTAGTTCTAACCTTGATCTGTGAAGTTACACTTTTAAGTTCTAGTGAGAAAAGGAAAGTACCTAAGGGATGTAAAATTTCTTTTTCTTTCAGCTGAATGGAAGCATATTTAAGGAATGTCATTCCTGCTATCTCATAAGCGAGAAAAGGCGGGTCTTCGGGAACCACCTGAAAGGAACAGGCGCTCCCATTCATTTTTCACAGCACCTCACCCGAAGTAAGAACAGACCTCCCTCCTATTCCACATGAGATAAATTTGGCTTTTGAATTTATAGGTGTATTTAGCTTCAATTGACCCTTGTGAATTATGCTCAATTCAGCTGCCGTATCGACTAGGGAATTTCCCTCATTTCTGGTTAATTCGTCGGCGTATAATTTAATTTTTGGAGATTTTTCCTGCCACTCGGGGTCCACAGAAAATAAAATACGTCTACTTGGCGTAATTTCAGGGCAAAGTTTACTGTCATACTATTCGAAAGGACTTACACTAGAAACATATTAATTCGGAACGCAAAGTGCCCTGACTTGGAACACTTATAGCAAGTCTTAGGGTTCGAGGGGGTCGATTTTGCGCAACCTCAATTGTGGTTACTCGGCTCCCCACAAGGGCGACAGGTGACCATCGGAAGAAAACCCTGCCGACCACCCCCTTTCCTCTCCCGATCAACAGTTCCACCCCTCGCCCTTAATCTGGAAGGGCTTCTTCAATCTCTTCCAAATCCTCGTCCTCTTCCAGTTCCAAAAGCATGTGTCCTAGCATTTTCCTCATAAGGGCGATGTCTATTTCCTTGATACCCCTTTTCTCTATTTAAATTAGAATTAACACTTTCTCGCTCCGTGTTCAAATGTTTTGGAAACTGTACTTCCTATTCCGCAGTCCTAGCAGTCATAATGGCTTCTTAAAGTGAACCCGGTCATCCCATACGCACTCTTAAAACCAAATTTAATATTAATACCATCATAAAATTCTCACAGGCTGTGTTTCTTGCAGATCTGATCACTGAAGCGACGGAAATCACACTATGCTTTCCTTTAACAAGCTCAATTATATTTTTTGAAAGTTTACTATCCCAATCCTCGTATACGAGAACACTTTCGTTAAATTTTTGTGCGACTGTAGCTGAAATTGAATTCAATTAACTCAAGTTTCGATGTACAGTGAAAATATTTGTTAGAAGCTCCGATAAAGCCTCCAAGGTATAAATTTCTCTGTCCCGTAATGAATTATAAACACTCCCGGAAACACGCGATCTAATTATAAGAAATAAGTGCTGCCGATCTTTGACTGCAATGGAATTTCGTGCATGGGTGCAATCTCGCATAAAACTAACAGAAATATTCTTGCCATAGAAGTTCTTAGGTGAAAATTCTAATGCCGCCTTATATGGGACCGGGTTCGAGGGTTCTTGTTCTGGTAATGCAAAAAGCCTATGATCATCTACCATAACACATGTACAAACGCCCTCTGTCAGCCCGGCTTGCATGGAATTTAAATCCCTCCCTGGCTTCAGAATAAAAAAGAGAGCCCCTCGAAGACCTCGAAAACCAGATCTAGAATTTTTGGAACACTGAGTTTTCCCACGAAGATTTTTGAATCTCAAATTTGCACTCAAAGTTATCGACTTCAAAAAGAGAATGATTCAAAATATTAAAAGTTTATAAATTTGGGAATCCACCCCGACGAGATTGTGGAATCCCCACGAGCGCCAAGTTCACGACGTTCGAGGTGTACAAAAAAGCGAAATCTAAGCTCGCTCGATAAGTTCAATTTTTTGACAATTGCTTCATGAAATTAATAAAGTGAAATGAATTGCACTACCAGTAAGATGTATCCAACTGCGCACGTGCCCAAGTGGCATTTGTACAACTGTACAGATGCACAGTTGTGCGAAAAGTCTTACTCCGGAAAATCGAAAAATTTTTGCAATTCTCGAAGGAGTTTCTCCCAATGATTTTCTTATCAACTTAATGCTCTCGAACATGATGTTGGAACATCCCCAGGAAACCACTCCAACGGAGACATGTGCCTGAATTCGTCTTCAGGTGTATCAAGGATATTTTTGGATCACATGCTTACGAAAATCTAAAAATTTCGATGATAGTTGAAGTCCTTATGATTTTTATGAACCTAGTAACCTGAGATATAATATCACAACACCTCCTCCCAACCCCTCAAAAACTACTCTTGCATCATTGAGGCCGATCTAGAATTTTCTTAGAAAAATGCAAGGATTTCTTGCCATATTTTACACAATCATCAAATTGATTAGTCCCTATGATTAAGAAAAAAATGAGCCAGGGTATGATGTTTCAACCGTTCCCCCAAACCTTCCTTGCAGTCAGTTCGATCTTAACTTTCCTAGAGAAATTCTAGGATTTCTTGCCATATTTTACACACTCATCAAATTGAAAAGCCCCACTGATTTATAAATAGCTCAGTCAGCCAGGGACTGATGTTCTCACATCCTCAGGAAACCACCCCTATCGGGATACATGCCTGCAATTGTCTCCAGGTGTATAATAGATGTTTTTAAATCACATACTTACGGAAATTTGAAAATTTCCATGAAAAAATCAATATTTCGTTGTTTTTCTTATCTCCATTTGTAAAATGAGTTGCTCGAAATTACTCAGCAAACCTACACTCTCTGTGCTTTCGGACATTTAGCTTTCTTAATTCATTTTCTTATTTTTGAATAGTTCTTGAGTTTGCATTTCGTATTTTTTTTATTATTTATTACTTCGTTTGCTTTTCCGATCCTTTGGATTCATTTTATTTTCATTTTATCATCTGATTTCTGATTTTATTCTGTATTTTGTGTTTTTCCGTTTCTTGATTTGATTTTTTTTCGCTACTCAAAATGATCGTGTATATGCCTCAGGATTATGCAAAAATGCACTTTATTTACGGGGAGTGTTTAACGAATTCCGCAGCTGCGGCACGATCCTATCCAGAACGTTACCCTGATCGCCCTAAGCACCCTCATCCCCAAGTTTTTGTGGACTTGCATCGACGTCCGGTGGAGAACAGCCAGGTAATTATTTAATTTTTCGATTATAGATAAACTGCGAATGTATATTCGGCGTAAAAAAGTGACCTAATCATATGACAAAGTGAAAGATAATGCGTGACATGTACTGATTTTTAATAATAAATAGTTGCTTCCTCAACGTGGACGCGAACGTGGACAACCAGTAGGACAAGATGCACAAGCGCGTCGTAATGCAGAAGCCGTCTTTGGGCACGTCTACAGGGATTCATTATCCTTTATAGGTGACCACCTTCGAAGGATAGTATTCTGCACCTGGCTCTCAGAAATGAACGAAAATGATCTAGATTTTATAAAAAACATTTTGTGGACAGATGAATCCACCTTCACTCGGGTGGGCATATTCAATCAACACAATTTACACTTCTATGCGTTATAAAATCCAGAGAAAATCAGGAACTGTGGTTTTCAGCGTAGGTACAATGTAAACGTCTGGTCCGCTATAATCGTAGATCAAGTGGTCGGCCCTTATTTGCTTCCGGATACTTTAAAAGTAAGTATGCATTATGTTTCTTCAATTACAAATAAAATAAAATTATGAACATGCATACTACACTGACATCATTGTCATTCACGTCACACTTTTTCACATTGCTAGGAGAAGATTACGAAACCTTTCTGCGAAAAGTTCTGTCGGAACTATTGAAAGATGTTCCATTGAATATTGAGCAAAATATGACATTTAAGCATGACGGCTGCCCGGCACATCACACACTCCCCATCACTGAGTGCGTAAATGAGCGGTATTCTGGATAGATCGGAAACAACAAATTAACAATCCAGTTGAGTGGCCTCCGAGGTAGAAGAAAATTACATTAAAATTTATTTAACTTTCGATTAGATTTCACTTGTATGTTGTACTTAAACGATCTTATTATCACTAGCTTTCAAGTAACATCAACACTACGTTTTTCTACATTCACAGTTTTCCTAAAATTTCTATACAAATCGCCTGATTTGACACCAACGGATTTTTCCTTCTGGGGGTACATCAAGGAGCAGGTGTACCACATCGAACCCGAGGGCGAGCTTGACATGATCGCCAAGATCCACGTTGCCGCAGCTTTGATCGATGAGGAGATGTTGGAAGCAACCAGGCAGAATCTCCTTACGCAGAGGTGAGATGTTCTTGCTCATAAATGGAGGCCACTTTGAGCAAAAGAAAATATAGAAATCTTCAACAATTTAGCGTCCAGGACCGATAGGTCTTAAGATCGGCAATTTAGAATTGCAATAGTATTTCTCAAGAATGTGGCTCAATAATTTATAATGTAAAAACTAACTCCGAATATTCAATTCCGTGATGCTAGAATTAAAGACTTACAAGTTGCAATAAATAAATCATATCTTATCAAGCACAACATCATGACGATATGACAGTAGCTCGTAGCATTTGTCTAGGAAAAGTCAGATCGGCCTTACTGCAAGGATGTCATGCGGGGAGAGGGGGGGGAGCGGGATGTTGGAACATCATCCCCTAGCTGGTTGCGCTATTTGAAAAATTATTGGGGTTAATTGATTTGATGATTGAGTAAAATATGGTCAAAGATCGTAGCACTGCTCTGAGAAAATTTGGATCACGAGGACTCTGATCATTATAGAAATTTTTAGATTTTCATAAGAATGTCATTTAAAAACATCCATCATACACCTGGAGGCAATTGCAGGCACGTATTCCAGTAGGAATGGTTTCCTGGGGATGTGAGAACATCAGACCCTGGCTGACTGAGCTATTTAAAAAATCAGTGGGTCTGGGCAATTTGATGACCGTATAAAATATGGCAAGAAATCCTTGTTTTTTACTACAAAAATTTAGATCGAAGTTACTGCAGGGGCCGTTTGGAAGAGATATTGAAACATTATCCCCTGGCTTATTTATATTTTCCCAAATCATGTTCGAATGTTCCAACATCATCTTCGAGAGCATTAAGTTGATAAGAAAATCATTAGGATGAACCACTTTGAGGATTGAACACATTTTTCGATTTTCCGAAGTAAGACTTTCCGCACAACTGTGCACGTGTACAGAAGTGGTACTGATGATGGCTAGTCTCCATGCATACACACTGTCACAAAAGCGGCTTACCAACATACAATTCCAAAGCTCTGTAAGTCCCAAAATGAGTATCGGACTTGAGAAGTTTATGGAATATTTCGACTAATTTTTTTTTGTTCTACTTGCCCCTGCAAGGAGAAGGATGATTCGCGAGACACCCTGTATAAGTAAAATCAACTTGTACTGGTATTCGAATGTTCTGCGTTTTTCCTACCTCCGAGAGGTGCTGCAGATTGTGGCAATTAATTGATTCAACAACCATCCAGAGATTGTTGCATACCGCGGCCATGCCTGCCACAGTTATCTTACTTCCAGTTGCTTTCGGAACATGAGTGAAGTGCTAATGGATAAGGTATGGGACCTAGTATTATCTTCTACTCAAACCCGAAATAACAATTTGACCCTGACTTGGTGATAAGAATGAGAAACGTGACAAATAAAAAAGTTTGATAAAAGAACGCAATTGTGTAACATTTTCAGCTCTTTTGAAATAATACAAAGTCCATATTGCGAAATCGTGAACGCATCGTAGTCCGCCTACAAGTTTCGTGATATTGACTTCTCATTTCTTGACTCAAGTTGAGTAAATTATTAGTTTTTCACCCAATTAAGTTATCGCAGCGTCTATTTGACTAGCTTTATCGACAAATAGTTACAGCGGGACTAACAGACGTCCTTCTTTTTTCCAGCCTCACCAATTCAGCTTGAAGGATCTTGTTCATGTTCGAAGTAATCCTACACAAACACGACAAAAGTACACTGATTGATCAGTAGCCGAAAGGATTCATGAACTAGTCCATATTTCAGTTCTCAATCGTGGTTTCCATCCAGATAAAATGAAGATCGCCATTCTACTCTTTTCCTACTTAGGCTTTCTCAATTTTATGAGTAAGTGTGATATAATGTAATTATAATAATATTATCAGCAAATAAGAAACACGGTTGGATTAAAATTCATTTAAAAGAAAAAAACACATTTCTTCATCAAAGGAAAACCGCGAGAATTTTTTGTCCTAAAACTGGAAAGAAACACACAAGCTATTGAAAAAAAACAATCCTCAAGTTATTTTGACCAATCAGCTGATAAACATATCGTTCAATTACTTTACAATGCCGTGACATCTGTCTGGTGGCGGATAAATTTGACCTTCGATTGGATAAGAGTTCTAGAGTGTTTCTTTCAATCCAAGTTGTGGATTAGGGCGAGAGAAAAAAATATATTTTTTGAAATCTGTTTTTGAATTATGTCTGCGTCTATCCGTTTCTTAACTCGCCTAAAAAATAAACTATATTCAAGCTATGACCTTAATGTCTTGTATTCGCTCCATGAAGTGGAAACTCATGAGCAGAAAATAATACTGGATACCTTGTGAAGTATCTATTTCCTATTCAAATTTCAAATTTCAAGCAAGAAATCAATTAGAAATTGAGGGGTGAGAAGAAATCTATGCTAGAAAAATTGTTTTTTGTTCGATTTTCGTCGAGGGTGGCTCGCTTCGAAGCTCTTGGCATGTAGGATTGAGATAATTGACAGAATTTGCTATTTGATACTTTTACTTCTTTGATATCAGTTGTTAATAAATGAGGAAAAAAAATTACGGGAATTTGATTATTTAGTGTCCTATGGTGGAAGATTTTTTTTTAGTCCGATTTTCCTCGGAAATGACTCAAATTGAAGCTCTTGGCATGCAGGCTTGAGACCAGAAATAGAATTTGCTACGTTATTGCTTTCTTCCATATGAGTGGTTGAAAAATAAGAGAAGTGAGAAAAATTTGGTTATTTAGACCCCTAAAATGCAATATTTTCCTTTAGTCCTTCGGAAATGGGTCTTCGGGGATGGCTTAAATTGAAGTTATTGGCATGGAGAATTCAGATTCAAAATAAAATTTGCTATTCTATACTAGTCTAAATTTTTTTACTACCATATATCATGGTGTATCACTCTACTAATGTTTCCCCTAAACAGTGATGGGCATGTAATTGTTCTAGGACATTTTAACGAAAAATTGTTTCCAAAAAGTTTTAAATCACTTTACAAAATAGTTCACAAAATCGTACGCAAATTCGGCTCTAACCTATCATAAGGGCTTCAAAATTTTCCGAAAAGTGAAAAATATCATAAACCAACACCTAGCGGTAAAACTTACGAAATTATACGCCTATTTATATCTGGAAATTGATGAAACTATATCTTTTTGAAGAAGATTTCCGATCCCGTATCGTTGTTTTCAGTGAAAACGTGTAATTTTGCGAACTCCCCTTTTTATCTAATTACTAACAGCTATTTTCACAGTATCTAGAAAAATAACATAAATCTCTATTTCTTTCTTTCAAATTTAGGTGCAATGATGAGAGAAGGTGAGAATTTTCTACCCTTACCTGAGACTCTTCCTATAGATCGCTCAGCCCATGTTTATATACAAAAGAAAGATGGCGATGTTTATCATGGAATTCTGAAACACAATGCTCGTAATGTTCCAAGATGGGTTCTAAATGCAAATCTAGGAAATAATACACAAGAACGTGTTTTTGTAAGAATGCCTAATGACGAGAGTTTTCTATCACGTGCCCGGCATGTACCTTATTTTCTTAATATTAATGATGAACTTCCTGAAGAACATCGTTGTTTTATAGTATACGGAAACACTACTTTAGTAGCAAATCTTCAGCCTCAAAATCAGATTCAACGACAGATAACCAGTCCCATACGTGTTAAAGTACGAATGCCAGATGAAAATAACAAACGCTATATTGGAGGGTTCGAGCATTTTCGCGGTCTTCGTCCTAGCTGGCTTTGACTACTTTGATTAAAAATGCTTGATATGAAATGATGTGAAATACATGGAACATTCTTGAATAAAAACATCATTTTCTAAAAATTAATCCTACTTAATTTTATTTTATTCTATTCTAGGTCCTACATTTTGACTGACCCGCATAATATGGAATCAAGTTTGGGTACATCAGATTTCAGTTGTTCTGTGGAATCAAGTATATTTTATGATTGCTCGAACTTGATTATATATTGTATGGAAGAGACGATTTTTCAGTATTTATATTTATGTCTAATACCGGATCTGACCCAGATTTGACATTTTCTAGACCTTACAGTTTGTTCCAGATGCGGCGCTGTTCAGCTTCCCATTGGATAAAAATTCACGGAAAAAAAAATTGACTGTCTCAAAGAATTTTTTGTTCAAGGTATCAGAATACATTCGTACAAGCAGCTATACATATGAAGAATACACACTAACCAATTGGAGATACTCCAACTTCACGTCGATCGACTGAAAGCGAGTGAAAGCGTTTAACTTATCGGACCTTTCTGTTCTTCCATACTTTTAGGGCTCTCCTTCATAAACCAAGTGGCAAAAGATTCTGACATTACACAGAACCTCTGTGTTGTGTCCCTTTATGTTTTCTTAGGTGAAAAAAAATCGCAACAAAAGCTTAGCAGCTAAGATAAACTATGTGAAATTATCTATACCCTGGAATAATGCTTATGTGTATAAGGTGTAAATTTCAATTTCAATTAGCTTAGTTTTGGAACAGTTAACCTCTTGATAATTGCACAGACTATTAGGTAGCACTTTAATGAATCTGCATTTATAAACTGAAAAAAAATATATCTAAGAAAACGACTTTATGCTGTTCATACGTTAAATTATGGAAATCAATTCGATGTGAAGGCATCATGGGACCAAAACAATCTCCTTGACAACAAATGTGGAAATTTAAATTCTGCAGATGTGCGAAATTACTATAATGTTATATAAAAACCATTTCTTTTACTTGAGCAATCTGAATCGCTGAACTCTCTTTATAGTTCTGAAAATTTATTTATCGCGATTGTCTGAAGCTTGACAAAAATGGTTTCCTAATTTATAGCAACAAAATCCTCATAAATTTAATAAAACAAAATATCCATGTCATAAATGTGAAGCTTTCTCAAATAAAAATACAATGCTTTATTTCATTTATGTTTTGGAAATTAGAGAAGTAGTCTACTTGTATCGATAGACAGCTCATATTAGTTTTCACCGTGTTGCTAAGTCTTTGATTGGAAAACTACCAATATTTATTACTGCCGGAAAGTATCACGCTTAGGAGCAGTAGAATGTACCAGAAGCATTTGCTTCTAAAATTTGTTTAAAAGGGATGAAACTTAAAATGCTCATAAGAACTACAATCAAACTCTCTGTATGACCACGTGAGATATTTTATCATGCCTTTGTGTCAATGTCAGTACATGAGATACAAGCATAAGATGTTGATTTTCGTTCTTATCACTTCTTTCTTACCCGAAAACATTCTTTCATTAACTCTACCAATAGGCTCTTTTTATGATGATAAAATGTTAAATTGTGTGACAGTTCTGAATTTTCTGTCATCGATAAATCTAGCAGACAAAAATAATTTAGCAATTGCATGATAAGCATAGCCATTTAATAAGATAATGACTATAGTCCAACTGTGTTTGTGGAGCTTTATTTTGTAGAAACGTAACCCCCTCTAAAGTCACTTATCACAGCGGGGCTTGACTAATGATAAGTATCATGAGAATTTGCTACGAAATTGTATTTCACTACTCCATATGTACAGGTATGCACTTTAAGTTTAAAGAAATGTAAACAGTGAATTCGCCCAAACATTTTTCATGTGATTTTCTTAAATGAATAGCGCGTTTCTTCAATGCATTACCAACAAATGTGTGATTTATGTCGAAGGATTTCATCTATTTGCAATAGTATAGCAATTATAATCAGCGAATAAGATTGATTTCAAAACCATTTTTATTGGCTTTGAATGTTGGCTCGGAAATAACGTACTTTTCCTTGTTCAAACATAAAAGTAATTTTCGATATGTAGCACGAGTAAAGCAAGCATGTTTCTATTTGTACCTATGTAGCGAGGAATCCATTAAAAAAATCACATCATTAAATGTTCTTCATCACATTTTGGATATACAATTTTCCTGAATGGATTCCTCTCCATGTAGGGTGACAGGTACTATGTTTTACTTCGTACATTTTTTAATTGAAAGATACTGTTTTCAATGCATACACTATTCCGAATCAAAAACGTTTGACAATAGACATTTTTATTTGAAAACCTTTCATTTTTTTTCATTCGGCTGAATGCCGACCGATAGTCAAATTTTCATTCCAATGATCAATATGTAGTCTAACTGCCGAATTAGCTTGGAAAGTTAGCCTAAAAATCGGCTTTTAGCCTACCTTCCTGAGGCTAGGTGGGCCATTAGGTTTGCAATAGAGCTTAAGTCGATTGAAATCTTCAAGGATTTTTTAAAATCAAATTTCCGTGAAGAAAATACATCCATTTACCATTATTCTAAAAATAAAGAAACGACTCATTGCAGCAAGGCGAGCTCAAATGGCACCGAGAATTACACATAATTCCTGCTTTAAAGTATGCTCAACTTTCCTTTAATGTAATGGTATCGCCAACACTTAGAAATTTCATCACTATTACTTTGCAATTCACTGCATTCAGTCTGACATGCACGTTTTAGCACATTTCATTTATTTTTTACGTAAAGAAGCATCTTTAATTTTTTATTTCTTTGTTTAAACTCCGCTCGACTTCCAACATTTCCCTCAGCCATTTTCATTTGAAAGATTCAGAGAACACAGGGAGTGGCCCTAAACTGATCACTCGAGCTACTGCAGTCGCTCGACTTCATAATATACCACTCTACTCGAACATAGTATTTAAATTCCAAACTATTCGGTAATGATAACTTATAGTGAAATCCAAGGGACGCTGCTGTAGATTATTCTAATAGCCCACCGAACTTTAGGAAGTTAGGCTGAGAGCCGACTCTTAGACTAACTTCCTCAGTTGATACGGCAGTTAGACTAAAATTAATCATCGACGCGAACCTCCCCTCGGACTAGAACCTTGACTCTCTCGGGTCATGGAGGCAGCGGTGTTTAAAGTATCGGTGAAAAAATGGAGGGGAGCCCTATAAACGGGTATTCCCCAGCTGGATGAGGGGTGCGCTATAAGCGCGTTATCCCCATGAACGGAGAAGGACGGCTGCCTCAGGTAGCGG
>JAUMHM010092542.1:0-26116 GCA_032362435.1 Melikaiella ostensackeni
TGCTTAGAATTTTTCTGTGTTTTTTCTCTGATTTCTGGCGTTTCGTTTTTGTTTCTTAGTAGTATATATTTATAAATTTTTTACTCTTCTGTTCTGTGAGTTTTGTTCATTTAGTTTAAGTTATAAGTTCGTTTTTAATTGTCTTTTCAAATCGCTGCCTTCGAAGCAAAGTGAGATTCCTAAGGACCTTGCATGGCCATGTCGCGCTGACCATGTCTTCGAAGCAAAGTTTTCGCAGCATACATAAGGAGTAAGGAGAAACATGGAAAAGGAACTGATTTGAGGCCTCTAACGGAAAATCAGCAAGAAGCGTTTCCTGGTTTGCCAAAAGGCATTAAAATACGTGGTGCTTGTAAAAGAGAATGTAGAAATCTCAATTTACAGTCATCCAGAGTTGTAGAAGAGCCTGGTATTAATGTAGGGGAAGAATTAAAAGAGGACCCAGATTTTTGCTTGCCAATGAGAAATGAAAAAGAAGGATGCACTGATGAAAATTACTTAGCGGGTCTCGAAGTCCTAAATAAAATAATAGAAAAATTAGAGCAGAAGGGTACTGCATATTCAGAAAAGATTTGTCTACTCACGCTTGCGCCTAAGTCTTGGAGTCGCAGACGAATCACGCGAAAATTCGGTGCATCTGAACGTGAAGCTAGAAAAGCAAAAGACTTAGTTGCCAAAAGTGTTTTAACTTTTTCGGAAGCCAAGCGAAGGAAAAAATTGGCAAAAGAAACTAAGAATTTGGTAAAGAACTTCTACGAAGATGACGAGAATAGTCGACTGATGCCAGACAAGGAAAATTTCGTATCTGTCAAAAAACTAGACGGTACTCGTGAGCAAATACAGAAGAGACTGATTCTGTGCAATCTTTCAGAATTATATGTCAGATCTGTAACTCAACACGAAAATGTGAAAATCGGATTTTCAAAATTCGCACAACTACCAAAGCACTGCGTTTTGGCTAGAGAAAATGAAACTCACAATGTTTGTGCCTGCGTTTATCATGAAAACGTAAAGTTAATGTTAAATGCGATTGCTATCAAACATTAAACTGAGGGCACTGACAGACAATTATCAGATTACCACGACTGTCTGGAAGAAATCATGTGCAGTGAACCCGTTGATGCTTGTCACTTTAACAAATGCGAATCTTGTCCTGACATTGAAATTTTTAAAAAGTACCTGATTGATCTTATGGACGTGAATAGTTTCAACACAGTGACATATCAAGTTTAACATAAAACTGATAGAAGCACTTTGAAGACCGAAATAGCATACGCTGATGCTCTCGTGGAAGAACTCTGCACTAAACCTAAGAACCTGGAGTCTCACGCATTTTATGCGAAATAACAAGATGTGTTTTTAAAGAACCTTGAAGTTATACTACTCGTAAAAGATGGAGATCTCTTAATTTTGCTTAGCTTTGCTAAAAATTAAGCTTTCATCATTCAAAATTCTGCACAAGCTTTCCATTGGAATAATAATCAAGCTACTATATTTACAGTAGATATTCAATACAAAGGAGGAAACAAACTGAAGTATTCTAGCATGTCAATCATCTCGGATTGTTTAAGTCATGACACTGTGGCTGTATATACATTTCAAGAGCGCATCACTGAGTACCTCAGGAAGAACTTCAGCGTTGTTGACAGAATTTATTATATAAAGACAGACGAAGCTGAGCATTATTTCAAAATTAAATATGCCTTCAGCAATCTTTTAAATCACAAAAAAGATTTTGAAATTTCTGCAGAAACACATTTTCAAGCACATGGAAAAGGTCCAGGTGACGGGATTGGTCGAAATTTGAAAAGACTTGCGGTAAAAGCTAGCTTGCAGCGCTCAGCACAGTTTCCAATCCTGACTGCAATGAAGTTATTTGGATTGGCTAAGAAACATTTGAAGGAAAGAGTAATTTCTTCTGTTCGGAAGATGATCACATAGAGATGACCAAAAAACTAGAAACTAGATTCACTGAAGCAATTGAAATTTCTGGCACCCCGAAATACCGCGCATTTAGTCCAAATGAAAACGGACAATTGCAACTGGAAAAGCTTCATTCGCGACAGAACATGACATGTTTCCGAAGACAGTCAAAAAGCCTTAAGTTCACAGAAGCAAACAGTGCGCGAAAAAAGGCGAACTAAATAAATTATGATGAATTCAGCGCAAGGGAGAGTTTCGCTCGGATATTTTCGCATAACCGTATATGTAACTATTGTCAGTCCCATAATGTTGACCAACATTTTTATCGGAAAAAGTCAAGCTTTCGTTTGAAAATACTTTTAGAAAATCGGAAATACCTGGAGAGTGGGAAATGTTAAATAACCATTTTATATAGTAATTTGTTTTTAAAAATTGGAAAATCAGTAACAATGGATTTTATAGACTGAAAGAGCGTAAAAAACCCTTCATAAATCACTCATAGAAATCCAATTTGCATTTGTAGAAAGGAAATTATGACCATTCGAAAATACCCGTTTTGCCCGTTGGGGTAGTTCAGAAATAATGCCCCATATATTCCACGCGGAAAAGTTATGAAAGATAAAAAATATTTCAAAGAATTGAACAAGTTTATGTTATTAATATATAGCATACATTTCGCTTTAAGGTTACATTCATTCAAAACATAACAGAAAATTATCGCTGCAATTTTATTATGCCTTTTATGGCATATTATGTTTTTATATCTGTTTTTATAGTTTTGTGTTGTGATAAATCTCATTGTTAGTATATTAAGGTGTTAAAATGGTATGACACAATAACCACCGATTTTTGAGAGAATTGAGATCTCGATTAATTTAAAAAATAGCATGAAATAACTATACATGTTTAAAACATAAGAGAAAACTTGTTTAGTGCCATTTTTTTTGTATAAGGAATCCTCCTTTTTCAAATTTTAAATACTCTTTTCGTGAAAAATTCATGCAATTTCCTCAAATTTCCGCAATATTTTGCATAATAAAAATTTAACTATCCAACCACTTAACTATCAAATAGTATCTTGTAGATCTTGAACTATCTTGATCTTGTAAATAAAAGTTTAATGTGTAACGAACTGGATAATATTGTGGTGTTTTATTTCTTGAGTGACTTTCCTGCAAAAAGGTATGTAATTATTAATTGAAGTACTTAAATTTGATAAATACAAATTGCAGATCACATAACCCAAAATTTTATTTATGTATCCAAACAAAAACCAGTTTAAAAATTTACGTGGCTTAGAAAAGATTTCATGATATGATTTGTTGAAATTTAATCAGATATAAATCTTATTTTTTAAAGACGTAATCCCGAAAAATCTCTGAGAAATATATTTTATCTTAAACCGATAAAAGATAAGAATCAATAATTGTAAATTGATATTTTGGAACGATCATACTAAAAAAATTTTGATTTATCTCAGTGGAAAGTACCATTTATTCAAAGCCATATGCGGACATTTCCCTACTTATAAGTTTTTATTCAAAAAATCACGCGTGAATAGTTCAATTTTTATAATGCAAAATATTGAATCATTAGGCGAATTGCAAAAGGAGATTTTTTTCCAGGAGAAGATATTTAAAATTTGAAAAAGGAGGATTTTTCATACAAAAAAAGGCACGAAAAAAGTTTTTCCCAATATTTGAAACATTTTATTGAATCCTTTATTCGAGACCTCAATTTTCTCAAAAATCATTGGCCATTGTGTCATTATTTTCACATTTTAACACGTTTTAATTAACTCAATCTGATCTTCATTTCGTCATTGAGATCAACACCTGTCTCCTTCCACTCTATTTGTTTTGAAGAATAAATAAAGCGTTGTTATCAGATAAGAGCAATAAGAATTAGTATATATAGCAGTCATTTATAAGTCACTGTTTACAAAAAATTTTCGAGAAATCAGTTGTAAGTTCTACATCATTGTGTATTTTTTTAAATGAAGATTGTCACAGGCATTTCGCTTCTGATATTCGTGGGTTTCCATGATTTCAAGCGTAAGCATAATATAATATTATAATCAATATTTATAACAAATAATAGATATATGGGAAATTTTCAAGCAGATTTCAATTTTGGTTTCCGAAATTCAAGTGAATTAAAGTTCTAAATTATTATTAACAATAATAATCTTCAAATTCATTCATTCACGGTCTTCTTCTTTAATGTCAATGTGACAGTCTTATGACCAAATTTTAATTTTTCGGGTTCAAAATTAAATAATATACAATTTTAAATCTTCCAAATTCAACTATTACAAAGAAAATCATTCAAAATTACAACATTTTCAACTTGATACATTCTAAATTAATGAATCTTTAATATTAAATCTTAAAAATTGAAGAATTTTCAATTGCAAATCTATGAAATTATATTTTTCTGTATTTGAATCTTCGAAATAGAATAATTTTCAATTTTGAATCTTCAAAATTGAACTAATTCAAAAAAAAAAAAAACATTCAAAATTACATCATTTTAAACTATAAACATTCCTGATTAATGAATCTTCAATTTCAAATCTTGAAAATTCAAGAATTTTCAATTGAAAATCTATAAAATTGGATGAATTTCAGTTTTTAATCTTCAAAATTGAATAATTTTGAATTCTCGAAATTAATCTATTCCAAAAAAAAAGACATTTAAAAATTCATAATTTCGAACTATAGACATATCAAAAATTAATGAATGTCTAATCATAAATCATAAAAAGTAAATCATTATAAATTGCGAATCTATAAAATTGAATTAATTTCAACTCCACATCTTCAAGATTGAATAATTTTGAATGTTAAATTCACGACATTGAACTATTCCACAAAAAAACATTCAAAAATCATCATTTTGAAATATAAACGTTCTAAATTAATAAATCATCAGTCGTCAATCTCTAAAATTATATAGAAAATGATTTAGAATAATATAAACAATAAAAAATATAGCATAGGATAGAATAGGATAAAATGGGATAGAATTAAATTAATGAATCTTCAATTGTAAAGATAAAAAATTGAATAATTTTCAATTTTAAATCTTCAGAATTTAACTATTCCAAAAAATCATTCAAAATTGCATCATTTTCTATTTTTACATCAAATATTGAAAAGTCTTCAATTGCAAATATTCAAAATTAAGGAATTTCCGATTGTAAATCTTCAAAATTGAACTATATAATCCAAACTAACGTTAAATATTCCAAATTGATGAATCTCCAATTGTAAAGTTTAAAAATTGAATAAATTTAATTTTAAATCTTCCAAATCGGACTATTTCAAAAAAATATTCAAATTTGCATCATTTTCTATTTTACACATTAAATATTGAAAAGTCTTCAATTGCAAATATTCAAAATTGAAGAATTTTTTATTGTACTACGCATTAAAAAAAAAAGGTTTTAAGTGACATCATTTTAAACTTTGAACATTCCAAATTGATGAATCATCAATTGAAAATCATAAAAATTGATGAATCCTATATCGTGAAGTTATGAAATTGAATAAATTCCAATTGTTCATCTTCAGAATTGAATAATATTCAATTTTAAATCTTCAAAATTGAAATACAAAAAGCAATCTCAATTGAATCATTCTAAACTTCAAACATTCTAAATTATTGAAGCTTCAATTGTTAAGCTTACAAACTCGAGAATGTTCAATTGCAAATCTATAAAATTGAATAACTTTCAATTTGAAATCTTCAAAATTGAATTATTTCAAAAAACATACAAAATTGCATCATTTTCTATTTCACACATCAAATATTGAAGAGTTTCCAATTTCAAATATTCAGGATTAAAGAATTTTCTATTGTCAATGTTGAAAATTGAACTACATATTCCAGAAAAACGTTTAAAATTACATTATTTTGAACTGCAGACATTCCAAATGAGTGAATCTTTGATTGTAAATCGTAAAAAATGAATAATTTTCAATTTCCGATCTTTAAAATTAATCTATACAAAAAAAACATTAAAAATTGCATCATTTTCTATTTCACACATTAAACATTGAAGAGTCATCAGTTGCAAATATTATAAATGAAGAATTTTCCACGGTAAATATTCCAAATTTGACTACATTTTTCAAGAAATGTTCAAAATCACATCATTTTAAACCCTAAATATTCCAAATTAATGAATTTTTCATTAAATATCGTAAAAATTGATGAATTTTCAATCAGAGATCTATGAATTTCAATTAATTTTAATTAGACATATTCAAAATTGAATAATTTTGAATTTTGAGTCGTCAGAATCGAACTTAAAAAAAAAACACTCAAAATTGAATAAATTTCAATTTTAAATCCTCAAAATTGAAGTATTCCAAAAAAAGCATTCAGAATTACATCATTTTAGACTATAAACATTTCTAACTAATGAATTGTAAAATCTTAAAATTAGAGAATTTTCAAGTGAAAATCTATGCGGTTGGATAAATTTCAGTTTTTAATCTTGCAAATTGAATAATTTGAAATTTAAAATTTTTCAAAATAATCTATTTCAACAAAAACATTCAAGAATACATCATTTCAAACAGTAAATATTCAAAATTAATGAACCTTCAATTGCTAATCATAAAAATTGAATAATTTTTTTTCAATCTTCAAAATTGAAGTATTCCAAAAAAAGCATTCAAAAATCCATCATTTCAAACTATAAACACATCAAATTAACGAATGTCTAATTATAAATCGTAGAAAGAAAAGCATTATAAATTGCAAATCTATAAAATTAAATAAATTTCAATTTCACACCTTCAAAATTGAAAAATTTTCAATTTCAAATCGTCAAAATTGAATAATTTATCATTTTAAATTAACATAATTGAAATCTTCTAGAAGAAAGAATTCAAAAATCATCATTTTAAATTATAAACATTCCAAATTAATAAATAATCAATTGTTAATTTTAAAAATTGAATAATTTTAAATTGCGAATCTATAAAATTCAATGAGTTTTAATTTTGAATCTTCCAAATTGAACTATTCCAAGAAAAGCATTTCAAAGGACATCATTTTAAACTGAAAACATTCTAGATTATTGAATCTTCAATTATAAATCGTGAAAATGAAGAACTTTTAATTGCAAATCTATAGAATTGAATGAATTTCAATATGAAATCTTCAAAATCGATCTGTACCAAAAAAAAAAACATTAAGAAATGCATAATTTTCTATTTTACATATCAAATATTGGAGAGTCATTAGCTGGAAATATTCAGAATTGAAGTATAAAAAATTTTTTCTGTTATAAATCTACGAAATTGAACTACATATTTCAAAATAACGTTCAGAATTACATCATTGTAAACTATAAACATTCAAAGTTAGTGAATCTTTAATTGTAAATCTCAAAAATTAAAAAGTCTTCAATTGCAAATTTTCCAGATAGACGTATTTCAAAAACATGTTTAAAATTCAATTATTCATGATTTCGATGCATTTTTTCACTCTGTATCCAACAAGTACTCCACCGTTCACAAGATGTCCATAAACCACCTCTTTAAAGTTTACGATTTAACAGCCTACGTTTATATTAAGCGAATCATTATACTCGAATTCTAAATTTACTAGATTTCACTCGAATTGTCTGTAATTCTTTGAAATCTCCAATAAAGTCTACTTAAGTTGTCTTGATTTTTCAAATATCCACATGAATTCCTTAGAATTCATTAGAGTTCTCTTAAAAACTAATGCATTTTCTTCAATTCTGTTTAATTTTGGATAAATTTTGCATTCACTTAAATTTTCTTGAATTTTGGAACATCCACATGAATTCCCTAGAATTCATTAGAATTTTCTCAAAAACTCATGAATTTTCTTCAATTCTGCTTAATTTTGAATGAATTTTGCATTCACTTCAATTGTCTTGAAGTTACTGTAAAGTTCAAGATTTCAAAGTTTTTTGTGATTATCTCGAGAACCATTTGGGTCATCACAAAAATAAGATGGCCATTGGATTCAGAATAGAGTTCTCAAATGCCCAAGAATTCATGTCGAGCAAATGCTCACGAGAATATGCTCAGCATTTAAGCTCGAACAGAGCATTTATAGAGCAATTGAGAGAATTAAAGCATTTATTGTTCAAACAAAGATATCATAATGACAACATATACGAGTATTCTTTACAAGCAAACTTTATAGTGAGGTAACATATATTTGTTTCAAATTATATACTGCTTGATGCGAAAAATATGTTTTCTATTACTTTGACTTCTTTGATATTTTGAATTTAGCGCTCTTTCTAATTTGAGGCGATACATTTTCGCGCGAAATTCAAATACTGTAATTATTATTTCATTTCAGTAATTTGAAATAAATTTAGCTATTTAAGTGATTACAATTTGAAATGAAATGTGAAATGTGGACAGAATGACATTTTTGCTTTGAAAGTTAATCAGGGGTGTCACAAAATTCAAGAATTGAAATTCCCTTACTTCCCCTGAGTTTCCAGACCTGAGACAACCCTAAAATCAGACCTCTATTTTAGCCTGAACGTCTTGAGTTCTAGTCAATGTTACAGAACTCTAGTGAATTCATCAGAATTTTAGAGAATTTAACAGAATCCTAGCGAACTTAAAATAATTATAGTGATTTAAATAAATTTCTAGAAAATTTAATAGAATCATAGTGAATTTAACCGAGTTAACTAAAAAGAATGACTCTAGTTAGTTATCAAAATTCTCTCAAATGTAACAGACTTCTTGTGATTTTATTGAAATTATAGAAATTTCAATACAATTGTACACTTGTAGCGAATTTAATAAAAATCTAGTTAATTAAGAATTTTAAAAAACTCTATCAAATTGAAAATAATTCTTGTGATTTCAGCAGAATTCTAGTTTCACCAAAATTTTAGTGAATTTTACAGCATTCTAGTAAATTTTGTACACAAAATTGTAGCGAATTTGATAGAATTATAGTGATATAAGCCCAATTCTGAAAAATTTAATAGAATGATATTGAATTTAACCGACTTTTAGTAAATTCGCCAAATTCCTATCAGTCAACATATTTTCATTGAATTCAACAGAACATTGGTTAATTAAATAGAATAATTCTAGTTTCTTAACAAACGTCTATTAAACTTAACAGATTTCTCGATTTTAATAGAATTACAGAAAATTCAGTATCACTGTAGTAAATTTAATAGAAATTTAGTTAATTGAGAAAAATTCTATTCTATTCGATTCTATTCTCTAAGTGTACCGCGATTTCGGCACGAAAAGCCGGATTTTTTCGGTGCAAGTAGCCCTGGAAAAGGGAGACTATTTGTACTAAATTTTGCTACAAATAGCCGGATTTTTTCGGTGTACATAGAGACGGCCTAATTTTTTTAAAAAAATAATAATTTTATTTGACTCAAAAAAATTCTGTTAAATCTGATAGAATTCTTGTTATTTCAACAGAGTCATGAAAAATTCAATAGAACTGAAGTGAATTTGAAAGAAATCTAGTTATTAAATAATTCAACAAAATTCTATTAAATTTAAAAGATTTTTTGTGATTATAGGAAAATTCTAGTGAATTTATCAAAATTTTAGTGAATTTCATAGAATTCTAGTGAAGTACACCGAATTCTAGTGAATTCAACAGTATTTCATGTATTTCTGTGGATTTCACATGGTTAAATTGGATTAACAAAAGATTAGTGAATTTAACAGAATTATAGTGGACTAAACAGAATTCTAGTGGTCAATATTATAGAAGTTTCATCCACGTTATTTTGAATCATGAAAGGATGAGTGAATGCGAAATATATTCGAAAAATAGGCGAATATGGAAATGCCAAATAATTATGAGTCAGAAAAGTGAAATTCACTGACTTTTGGAAATTTTTCAAAAATTCGTTGAGTTTCCCTGACCGTTTTCAAATTCCCTGATTTTCTCTGACTTTCCCGTATTCCCTGGCCTGTAGGAACCTAAGTTAATAAGAATAGGACACACAATTTTTAAATCTCAATTCAAAATGCTCATAAATGCTCATTCAATTTTCAAAAGACTCTAAGGTCAAGCATATTCTCGAGAATATTCTCATGCTCGTGAGAATTTCTCCAAACACTTAAGCTCTTTAGAATACTAATTCAGAATGTAAAATCGTATCAGAAAGTACTTCGCAAAAGCCATTTTTTATTTCATGAATATAAGGTTGACATGGTTGACCAGTAATTTTTCAAAATGGTTAAAAGTTTGAGTTATACCAGTGTTCAAAAACTCCATAAATTCTATTTTTTTTTTTACAAAATTAGGTGCAGGTGGATTTCCAAATGTTCTTCCAAACCAACTTGTCGTAGAAATGGGGGATGGCTCTACTTATGGAGGAATTATCGAAAAACGCGCCAGCTTCGACGTACCCTACTGGATGAACCCTCGGCTAGAGTGGCAAGAGCCTCCTCCCTTATATTATGGTTTTATACGACTGGCAAGGAATCATTTTAGGACAACTCTCAAACCGCTACATCCACTTGAAAATCAAAAACCTGTTTATCGTGTTCCAAAGTATGCTGAGCTACGTGACGGAGATGACAAACATTTTTTAGCTAAATATTTCAAATTGTACGTTCCTTCTCGCCCACCCAATTTCCCTCCCAATAACTGCATTTATATAACGGTTCCAGAAGGAAAAGGCCCTATCTATAGTGCGTTTTTAATAAACCATCCGTCAGCGATATCTCCTAGGACACTCCCTGCATATCAACCCGTGCAGAAATTTCGAAAGGGTTCTAATCGGTCTCTGACGAGTTTTCTATAGAGAATATTTCATGTGCTTATCAAATAATACTAGTGCTACCTATAATATGTACCGTCCTGAGCTAAGAGGTACTGAGATACCTTCTCTGGCAGCGGCCCTGTTCGTCTCAAGTCTGCTCTGCGCTGACGCCTGTGCGCGTTCAGTTCCTTTTAACACGTCTTGCTGTGTGCACTTATACTTATTCAAATACTTTATTTTGCTTTCCAATAAATAATAATCATTGAAGTGAAGCTATCTTATTCATCAAGTTATGGGCCCAGTTCACGCCCTGCTGTGTACAATTTGAACCTAGAGTCCTAGAGTGCTTGAGAATTCACGTCGCGACCAGTTTGTTTCTCGGTTTTTGTAACCTCTGTCGACGCGAGTGAAATTAAGTATTTGTAAACAATGTCGGGAAGAATCGACGTGACGTCAATAGAAAAATTCGACGGTAGGAATAACCAGCAGTGGCGATTTCAAATGGTGTGTGCATTAAAAGCTAAAGGTGTTTATGAAATCGACTTCAGAACAGAAACGTAACCTCCTCTTGCTGCAGGGAATGAAGCTGCTTGTATGAAATGGGTGAAGGAAGATGCGATCGCCATGTTTACACTCACAGCTTTATTGGATCTGTCTCAGACCACACTAATCGGAAGTTGTAAATCATCGAAAGATGTACTTGATAAGCTGGACTCAGTGTACCATCAAAAATCAGAATTCAACAAAATGTTGATTATTGAACGCTTTTATCAGGACAAAATGAGCTTGACTGAGTCAGTCGCACAGTATGTGGCTAAAGTCGAGAATTCAGCTAGATAAGTGAAAGAAAGTGGAGAGACGTTAAGTGACGTTACAGTTATTACCAAGGTTATCGATACTCTGCCGACAAAGTATAGGTATTTCAGACAAGCATTGCTCTCCATGGCTGAAGATAAACAGACGTTTCCAAATCTCACAGCAAGGCTTCCAGACGAAAAAGCTAGTTTGATTACATGTGAAGAGCGGGAAACTGCATTTCTTGCTTCGTCAAGTAAATCCAGTGGCTCTTAGTCCAAGGACAAGCCTAAAGGGAAATCCAAAGACAGGAAATTTGACATGTGAAAAGTGACATGCTATTCCTGTCGCAAGAAAGGGCATTTTCCTCGTAACTGTTGCAGTACCAAGAAGTCTATCAATGGTCAGAAGTCAAAACAGGAGAATGCATCGGCGTTTAATGTGGAGAATAATGATGCTTTGTTGACACTGGCTGGAACAAATCAACAAAAGTGGTTAATGGCAGTGGAGCATCCGCACATATGACTCATCACCGCGAGTTCTTTTGTGATTTTAAAGAAATCAATAAATGGAGGATGTCACCGTCGCTAACAATCAAGAGCTACCATTCAAATGTATTGGTACTGTCAAAACAGAGAAACTCATCGATGAAAAATGGTATAAATCAACGATTGAGAATGTTTCGTATATTCCAAATCTGCACAGAAATTTCTTTTCTGAAGGAGTCTTGACGAAGAAAGGCTTTACAGTAAAAAAAGATAAGGAATTCGCTTAAGTGTTCGACGGAGATAAATTAGTGACGCACGCGATCCATGAATCAAATAATTTGTACACAATAATATTTCGTACAGTTATTGCCCCGGAAGCAAATACAGATTTGCGTGGTGATTTAAAACTGTGGCACGAACGCCTTGGACAGGTTAATGTCCGATTTCTGTGTGAAATGGTAAAGAATAATCTTGTCGAAGATGTCGATCTGTCGGGTGTGGATCACTTCTTCTGTGAAGGTTGTCAGTATGGCAAGCAATATTAACTTTCGTTTCCCACCAATGCACGAAGGAAAAATGTGCCAGGTGAGTTTATTCATTGCGACTTGGGTGATCCAATAAATACACAATACAAAAAAATTCGGTAACATGATAGAAAATCTACGTTCGGATAACGGGACCGAGTTTGTTAACGATAAGTTTTGCGACTTCTTTTCGAGACATGGAATTGAACACGAAACGACGGCGCCGTACATACCGGAACAAAATGTCCGGTTGGAGAGAGAAAACAGAACGGTGGTAGGAAGCACTCGATCTATGTTGTAGACAAGAGACTTACCCAAAAGTCTGGGCTGAGGCAGTGAACACTGCTGTGTATATTTTAGATAGAACTTCTTCAACTCAGATTCCTGGTTCAACTCCTTTTGAAATTTGGTGTGGCAGGAAGCCCACACTTGATCATCTTAGGTTGTTTGTCAGTGAAGCATTCGTGCTCATCCCGAAAGAAAAACGAACCAAGTTGGAAGCAGAAGGAAAGGAACTAATTCTTGTCGGTTATGACAAGATTTCGACAAACTACAGATTATTTGATCCAGTGACTAAAAAAATTACAGTTTCTAGACACGTGAACTTCATCGATCATGTTGAAGTTAAAATTTCTGGACAGAATATAGTTTTGGCTCAACAAAATAGCCAAAATGTGGATAATCTTTAAATAGAGAACAAGAACGAGGATCTTCAATCGGACGAAGTCAGAGAGTCGCTTGAAGAAGTTGTGGAAAAAGAAAACACTCATCTGGAAGGAAATGATTCATGTGTTTTACGTCCAAGAGAAACTTTGCGTCCACCCGATCGCTACGAAGCTAACTTCGGCGAAACAGATTTACCGCAGACTTTCAATGATGCGATGAGAAGCTCTGATTCAAAAAAATGGAAAGTTGCTATCGACGAGGAATTAGAAGCATTGAGTCAGAATGAAACGTGGGAGTGAGTCTCTCTTCCTTCTGATAAAGAAGTATCAGTTCAAAGGGGGTGTTCAAAGTAAAAAGACATACTAATGGGAGTATTCAACGTTACAAAGCAAGGGTTGTGGCTAGAGGTTCTTCCCAAGTTAAAGGAGTTGATCACGAAGAAACCTTTGCTCCAACTGCGAGATATGACACAATACGAGTCTTACTTGCGTTGTCCGCAGCAAAAAGTCTGAAAATCTCACAGTTCGACATAAAAATAGCTTTCCTTCATGGAGATCCAGAAGAAGAAGTTTATATGGATGTTGCTGATGGAGTCGTGAAATCGACGAATCTCGTATGCAGGCTAAAAAAGACTCTATATGGACTTAAGCTAGCTCCACGCTGCCGGAACCGAAAACTTGACAACTTTCTTCGCAATTTTAAATTTCAGCAGTGTCAAGCTGATGATTGCGTCTACGTTGCTGAACGCGACAAGAAGGCGATGATTCTCGTTTTCTACGTGGTCGATGGTCTTATATTTGCAGAGGATGATAACACTCCATCAAAGGTTATCAATTAGTTGAAGCGCACTTTTGAGATGACTGTCAGCGAGTCTGGATACTATCTAGGAATAGGGATTAAGCAGGATCTAAAGGATGGATCAATTTTTCTTCATGGAACCTGTTACATCAATTCTCTACTCGAAGGATTTAATCTGCAAGACGCAAACACCAATAGCATACTAGCTGATCCGCACGTGGCGTTGACAACTGCTCATGAAGAGAGTGATGTCACTTTTCAAAGTGAAGTGCCGTACAGAGAAGCTATCGGATCTTTGATATTTGCAGCCGTCACAGCAAGACCGGTTATCATGTTTGCTGTCAATCTGTTAAGCATGTCTGAGACTAATTTTAATAATAGTCACTGGAATGCTGTAAAACGTGTCTTCAAATACTTAAAAGAAACACGTGACATCAGAATCAAATATACAAAGGATAATAAAAATATAACTCTCATTGGATATGCAGATGCTAGTTACGCAAATAATCCAGAAACAAGACGCTCAGCGAATGGATATGTGTTCCTGAGGTCCATAAAATTTTTTTCTATTTCATTTACTCCCTGAAATTCTATGCAATCCTTTAATAATCCCTTCAAACTTTTAAAATCAGATGAAATTTCTTGGAATCTTGTAAAATACTTGAAATGTTTCAAATCCTTTGAAATCTACTTAAATTATTTGAATCTTCAAAGTCCTTAGAGATCCTATAACATCGCTTAGGTCTGGTAAAAACCCTACGAATCCCTTGAAATACTTTGAAATTCCGTAAATGATCAAGAAATTTGTAATATCTCTTAAAATGTCCACAAAAATTTAAACATAATTCGAAATCAGATGAATCTTCGTGAAATCTTTTAGAATCCCTTAAAATTTTCGAATTCTATCAAATTCCTTGGAATCTTTTGAAATACTCTAAAAGCTTTGAAACTCTGAAAAAATCCTTTCAAAATCTCTGAAATTTTTTTAAAAATTCTAAAATCGAATATGATATGGCAGATATGTTATTTTAGCCAATCAACGAAGAAATTTGAGAATATGGTTAAAGGCAAAGTGTAAAAATAGTTGCATTATCGAGTAATTCCAAAAAATAGTAGCATTAGTAGCATTAGTTTTATCAATAGTCATTCAACTTGGATTATTTCCAAATAAGAGAAGTTTATAATTTGCACTCATTTCAAATTACAGGAACATTTATTTTGAATACTTCAAATTCAAAATCGCTCAAAAATTAAGAGTTTAAATTTGAGTCTGTATAAATTAAATACAAATTCATTCATTTTCTAATAATTAAATTTGAAATTGATCGATTTTAACCGTTTTTGACTAAAACGTTCAACTTGTAATTTGAAAAAAGTAAACTTCTAATACAGATTCACGCAATTAGAAGTTATTCAATTTCGAACATTATTAATTTAAAATTGTCTAATTATAAAGCTCCAGTGAGAAATTATTCAATCTTTAATATTTTCAATTAAAAAGATAGAATATTTGCTAGTTTTGAATTTCAACTTTATAAGTTTCAATGTGATTAAAATTGGAACTAAGTAGCGAACTGCTAAGAAAAACGAAAAAAGTCTGTTGGTCGCACTTTTCTTCAAAGTCGCATTTCGTCAAAAAAGTCGAAAAAGTCGTAAGATCCAAGCCTTGCATTTCGCAATGCGACAGAAGAAAATATAATGTCCAAAATTTTAGGTTTGGGTGATGTTACAAACATCGCTGCTATGATCCGTTTTAATGGACCCCAGGACACCTCAACCTCAATCTTTGGACATTACATTTTTTTCTAAGTGATTTGAAAACTATAAATAGGCCAAAAACCAATTCGCAGATGCAAAAATCATTTTTGCACTTGAAAATTAGAAAGATAGCACAATTTTCTCCTTATTCATGCACTGAAAACGATATTTCACCAAAACTCTATTTGAATAATGCTTTAAACTCTACCACATGATATCGTTCTACTAGATATGACATTATCAACTGAGTGTGACATAATGATAGAATACTCCATACTGATGTGGAGAAGTGAGACTTTTTTTCAGAAACGTCTCCTGATTGGCTGATTTTAAAGTCATTTTTGCAATCGTGCCAATCACTGATCTCTAAATCAGGGCACAGTCCCTTGAAATAGGACTGCGGCCTCAGTGATGGCAGTCCTCCATAGATGGCAATTGAACAAAGCGTGACGGTAAAATGGAAAACAAGTTCAAAAACGAATTTTTCCATTGAAGGAATGAAAATCCCAGAACTATGACCAAAATTGAAGGACGCTTCCAGGTTTTCGAGGATTTCCAGGACGCTAGACACCCTGGATTTATGCCCTATAAATCATACATACTATAGAACTTCCACCTTCACATCATGTCCGAATTTTCAACATTCGAACATCATTTAGAACAACAACACTTTTTACATTTGCACACTTAAACCACGTGAAATTCTTCAGAATGATGTTTAGAGATTTACTTTTGCACTATATTTTCGACATAACATTGACGCTTAGAGGTTAAGATTCAGAACCTACTACACATTTTCACTACTATTTTTTAGCGTTCAAAAATTTGATGCCTTCACTTCTAGAAACTCATGATATATTTTCATGTTCGCGATATGCATCCACACTCACAACTCTAATAAATAATTAGTCAAATGTTAAAGATTTTTATCTTTTATGGACAAGTGACGTTATGTCAGGCTGGCAGCAAACTTTTACCATTGCGTCAGTCGATGTGAGTCGCCTGTAGCGCAGAACATTGAAGCAGCTATTCAAAATACGAGTCTAGTTTCATTTTCAAGTACTTGGCGTTCTGAGAATAAGGAAATCTCAAATTTATTACTGAACCTACCTTTTTTCCCCCAAAAAAATCTTGAGCATAATTTTAAAAAAATCATGTATTTATTTGAACATTTTTAGTTACTTCCTTAAATTTGGATATTCAAAAAACATCACAAAGTTAATTTTCATAAACTTCTTGATTCAGTGAAAGATAGTGGTTGGAGTTCATGTCAAGTGATCACAAGAATTTTTGTGCTTGAATGGAATTTGCGTGTGACTTGGTCATTCGGTAAAGTTTTTCCTGCCTTTGGTTCAGAAGAAAACAAAAACCCCCCCAATTTTATTAATTGCTTGGCTTTAAGAGCCATATGATCGGAAGAATCAAATACAGATTTTATCTTTCAAATTGGCCATGTTTTCGGTAAAATGGCCAAAACTTTAATTTGCTCCCTTTTGCTTGACTAAGCTTTCTACGTTTTACATTTGGAGAATCAAAAAGCATGAAACGTATAGTTTCACAGACTTTATTGACAAGTTTGCCCTTGAGATAACTTTTTACGGCATTCACCGCAAATAAGATTCTTTTTAGTAAGGAGTGGAAATTTGTCACAAATACTTAAATACTAATCAAGAATACTGATAACATTTATTCAGTTTTCATGAGCAGAATAGTGTGATTATTAGTTTCAGCTAATATCAAGAATATCAAGTAAAACGAACTCGATTCACCGCTTGTACTTCACGAAGTGGTCAAGTCTGCGTACGAAACGCTTATGTGGTGCACCCCACTTCACCATTAAGGTTCGACAATGTGACAACAACGCGAAACGCGAAGAGAACCGGCACCGACGTGCCGCGATAGGTGGCCTCGACGCTATTCCGCGAAGCTTCGTCATACATGACCTTGCGTTTAAATTTTTTTCCAAAACTACTGGCTGGCTCATGATGAAATTTACAGAACTTTTAAAGCACATGTAGACCTTCATTTAGAAAAAAAATTTTTAAATGAAAAATGTTGAATTTTCAAGAAGCGATTTTTGTTTTTTGAGTTTGCAAAAAAGAGTCAAAATTTTTTTCTTCGAGTTTCTCTTATGTAAAAGTACGCCTTATTGCGAAAAATTCGAGACCTTAAAATGCTGAATCTGTTAATTAGAACTAAACATATGTTTCCAAAAAAAAAGGTACAGAAAGTTTCAAAGTCCCATACTTCGCTATTTATTGGAATTTTTCAGAAATATTTATAGCAGTTTTTGTTCATTACTGAAGGACTGATTACACCGAGTTACACGCAAATCCCATTCAAGCGGATTTTTCGATATTGGAATTTGATGAAAAAAAATTAATAAAAATAGAAAACTTGAATTAATTTGTCTCGTTCTGGTACATAATTTTTGAAAACTTCTGTTCTGTGCAGTACCGTAAACGTTTTTATTTAATTTCAAATCCTATTCAAATATTCTTTCAGTCCAAAATATTGAATTTTTATCCCATTCCATTTGAAATTTTGTAATTAAAAAAGAACACCTTTGTAATATTTGGAATAAGTTTATAAATCAAATATTTGAAACTGAAGAATTTGAAACTGAATTATTTGAAATGGGAAGCCTTGAAACGTTAAACATTTTAGGATGCTAAGCTTAAACTTTGAACATTACAATTTTAATTTTTCCACTTTTGAAAATGTTCAATTATGAACTGTGAGTGCTGAATTTTAATATTCATATAACAACTGAACAATTATTCATTTGAAAAGACTTAAAATGAAAATAATTTAACTTCTCATTTAATAAGTTCACACTTGGAATTTCTTTTGCTGTCATTCAATTCTTTATGTTTCTAACTTAAAACTGCTTAAAAATGCGTAATTTTCAATGTTGAATCCAAACTATTTGAACTGTTCAATTGATCAAAGTTTGAATTTTAAAATTTTGCAGTTCAACGGTATTTAATTTAAAACTGTTAAATTTTGATGTGTTGAAAGCTTTCATTTTATACGTATAAATCATTCAGCGTTTGAACTAAAGTTTTTTTGAGCTTCAATTTCCAAAGTTTAAAATTGAAAAGAGATCCACTTTAAACGCTTCAATTTGCAACTCAGTTGTGATAACTGCCAAAGAAAAAATAATTCAGCTTAAAGAGTTCGAATTTTTTAATTTCAAAGACCATGAAGTATTTTCGCAAACCTGGAAAAAAAACAAGAATTTTCTTACTTGATTCAAACGGCCACTCTGTATGAGATACGTTTACCTGTGACAAAAGCTACATCAGCAATAGTTTTTGTGCATAAACTCATAATGCCCGTGCTAAATTCACGTCTTATATACATATGCGTTGTAATAAGGTGTTCATTTTACATTTTCATACTTTTTTATGTCTGCCATTTGTGTATCTCAGAAGATCAAATTCTGAAAATAAAGTGTTTTGTTGTAAAAATGATTGTAAAAACTATCTAAATCAATAAAAATCACCTGGGATTCATCAAAAAATTTTAATTGCATCGTAAAGTTTGTCTAAAAATTTACGTGTCGCTTGTTCAACAGTGACATTTTTCACTTCGACACCGCCCGAAACATCTGTGAATTTTTATATTTTTAATGTAAAACATGTAATCTTATTTTCTCAATGTGAAAAAATAAGTAGAAAGAAATACATAAGAATATACATGTATAAAAATATATATATATACATACATAAATGTCGTAAGTGTCAATTAAAAAATCGACTGTGTTCTGATCTTGTTACTCATATGGAAGCGTTCAAATTTCATAAATTTCAATGTGCAATAGTGAAAAGTATTTTACGTATAAATCTACATCAAGTAGGTATGCACTTATTATAATGCACACCGCAATCGGTTTTTTGAATGTCCGCACTGAAAAAAATGGTTGGTTGGGACAATTACTTAATAGAGTAAAGTGATAAAGTAGAGTAAGTATAAGACCGATTGTGTTCTGATCTTGTTACTGATATAAAAATGTTCAAATTTCATCAATTTCAATATGCAGTAGTAAATGTAACTTCATCATAATGAATTTTTACTCGGATTCCACGTAGATTTAATGTGATTTTCCCTCTATTATTTTACCTGAATGAATCATGGGTATAACAAGGTTATATTACATACATAAAAACCTGAAAGCTCCATGTTTAACGAATGAACTATTTTTTATTTACCTTGGATTTTTTCGAATTGATCTTCTGATCTCCAAGTTTCCAGCAGACTCCGAACTCGCAGTATGTTGTAATAATTAATCCATGAGATCGACTTTACCAAAACCTCCGAAATACTAAACATGGCGACTATCGTGAACTTGGCGCAATATTTCGGCTTGAATGTTGGCAGCACTGCTCAGGCTTCAGTTTTGCCAATGTCGCCGAGGAACAAAACTTGTAACCTTTACTACTTTTATTTGTTGGGCTTACAATCACTATCGCTACTGGAATGAACTACGTAGGAGTACTAACGGCGATTTGTTGCCGCATAAAACTGGTTAGTTGGTTTAACCATCGAAGCTTTTGTTGCAGCTAATACCATCTCTACTAATAAAAAGCTTGCTGTCCCAAACAACAATTTTCTCAGTGCGCTCCGATAGTGCACATCTGTCACGAAGTTCTGAAAAAAACCGAGGTGAGAACGAAAAAGGACAAAACGGGTCGAGGCAAAACGAGACGAGTCAAAATGAGGAATAGGACTGAGAAACCGAGACAAAACGAGGAATAAACGGAGACGAAAACGAGGCAGACTCGGTTTGCCGCGTGTCAGACGGCATCACTAATCAGAAACCAACTTCAAATAGGGAAATATGGGAAAATTTCTGCACGGACTGGATATCCTAGGGTTATCGCGAAGAACAGTGTCCTACAAAGAGGAAATTTCGATATCCTCACAAAAAAAACATTGGTGTGAAATTCGTTGCATTTCATTTTGAGCAATGAAAATTTGTATTGTACCTTCATTTGTTTTCGTGTCGCCAAAATGTTGCAGCTTGAAACAACACCGAATTCGGCGTAATTTTGAGGATCGGAGGTTTGCAGTGCCTGAGATACATCCGGCATATCTCAAGATATCCTGAGGGTATCCCATTAATGCCCCAATTTAATATATTATTATGCAAATGATGATTATTAAGTTTTGTACTGCCACTCTCCAACTAAAGTTCAGGAGCGTTTGCAGAAATTCATAGTTTGAAAAAATTGATGTTCTCCCTAACTTTTAATGGAAAATTCTAATTATTCATGAAGCTTTGTGAAAATTTGTAACTTCGAAAAAAAATAATTTTCTTCATTTATCGTAAACGCTTCTTAAATTTCCTAATTTTTTATTAAAAATTTTAATCTTTCGTAGAACCTTGTAGTTTATTGTGAAATTATTTTCCACTAAGGAAGCAGGATAATATTGAATCATCCACAGTGTAGAAAAAGTTACTTGTCGGAAAACTGTCCTATTTTCTGGATAATCACCTGAATAGGTTTTCTGAATGTCAGGAAACGTGATGCTAGTTAGCTAAACTTGAGATTTCACAACAAAGAACACCTTCTGCCTAAGGAGGATATTATAGCAAAACTTGACAGCGAGGGGGCAAAGAAAAGTGATGCTGAATCACCACCGGTTTGAAGCAGCCTCGGGGTGAACGAACGACTCAACAAAGGATCACTCGCAACCCAGTACAGTCAGTGAAAGTTTTGAATAAAAAATCTGACATAGTGATTCTTTTACACATAGGGTAGACTGGAACAAGAACAAGAACGACGCACAGTGGCCTTCAGTTTTTATCCGATTTACAATTTTTTGTTTAATTACAGTTGAATTTTTTTTGTAATGCATTATTGAAATAATTATTTTGTCGCGGGTAAAAATTCCGATTCATCTCCGAAACCTTGTTTTCAAAATAATTTTGAATACTATGACAATAATACATTATAAAAAGTGTTTGTATAATAAAAGATGTTACGGGAAAGTTGTTTAACTCAATCGCGTTGTTTATAACATTACAATTCTATTCAAAAGTAACTTGATCGTGGAATTTGGTGAAGATAAATATAAGAAACTTGATAAACAATGTGTGATTCACGAATTTATATGCAGGCAATGTGATGCTGTTTATATAGGGCAAACAAAGAGGTCATTCAGAACAAGAAATGAGAAACATAAAAATAATTTTCATAGAAGTGCGAAATATTTTATATCATGAGAGGAATCTAAAAAAGAAAGAGTTAATGGAAATGCTACTAATAAAGAATGAAGGTAGCAAAGCTATTAATTTAAAAAGGGATCTTGCGAGATACAACAAAATTTGGGATGAAGTCATCAATTGGATATACTGACTTTGGTTTTGGTCAGAATTTTGAATATGTGTACTATAAACAACTTCCAACTAAAGAATGAAATAATTGACTTTGGTTTCTATTCTAAATGGTTTGCCTATGTCAAAGCCAATTTCAATCAGTGAATTAAATATGTTCCAAAATAACAATTGCTGTCAATTATTATCTATGTTTTATTGTCAGATAATAATGGTTTTCTAATCTAACAATGTTTTCATTTTTTGTTCCAGTCTGCAGGGTTGCCTATGAATACTTAAGATGTCTTCCAATTCAGGTATTAATTATTAACTCAATTTACGCAAAGATATCTACTTCATTTAAATATAGTTTACAAATTTGAGGACGTTAGTAATTTTTACAAAAGAGTAAAATCATTTCAGAAAAAAAAACAAAGGGTAGAAAGTGATTCAAAAAATGTGCTGAGGGTAATCTTGCCATGCAAAAAAATGAAGATCAGCAAGGGTAAAATGAAAGATCACTAATTTTTCATTTTATCCTTGCCGTTCCTCATCTATTTGCACGCCAAAATTACCCTCAGCATTTTTACCTAAATCACTGTTTACCCTTTGTTTCTGCTGTGTTCTCAAATGAAAAGCCTCTCCAAATCACGTTTCTATTATGAATACATTATGAAACTAGAAACATTCGTGTCAATATGCTCTTGGGCAGTGAACATTTCCCACAGGCACATATCGGGTTCGACAGCTGTCGAATTGAAGTTTAGTATTCATAAATGCAAATTTGAATTACCCATATGCGTTGCATGCAAACGTATTCTAGTTGCAGAAGCAGTTGGAAGCTGTTCGCTAACTGTGGTAAAAGGGGCGCCAAGTGGCAAACTTTGCAGTTCCTAAGTGTTTGACTCAACTACCACTACAGTGCTTTTTCTTTTCCTTCCTTAAGGATGATGTGTACGAATGTTCGATCTTAATGAAGGCAGAAAACTTCTCGTCTTTTCCTGATCTCAGAAAGTGGCAGAGAATGGAGAAAAAGAGATATTTTTCCGTACTTTATAAAGGAGAGAAACGAGCAAGATACCGACCAAGCATAAGAAGCGAGGAGATCCGGTGGGTGCACTTTTTAACTAACTTGAAAACTTTTAACGACTCTCTCTACTTCATTTTTCAAGCGCATTTCCATTTATCAATATAGATATTCGTCATTTGACCTTTCAGCATTGACTTTTCATTCTAGAATTTAATAATGTGGATTTGCTAATTAACAGGGTTCTTTTATAGATGGAATTGAAGGGTCGCCGGGCAAAAAGGCGTGGGTACCAAAACGAGATTTTTTTACAGGAGGAATTCTGCTGAAGGGACACTTTTCAGTACGACTTTTGAAGCAAAAATTTTTTTTGATTTTGAAATCATTTCTCCCTGGAATGTACTCATACGACCTTCGAAAGTGAAAAGGTAATTTGCACAAAATTGATCCTCAAAAATATTGGTATTTTAGGGGTGGTAGTTTTGTACCATATCAGTTTACAGTGTTGCCGGTGCCGTGGCCAAAAGTTGGGAAACCCATTAAAATATACAAAAATCAATTCTAATTACGCCTATATATGAGTTTTTAAATCGTTGATTCCGAATCTAAGTTAAAAAAATAGCGAATTAAGCATGGCAAACAAGTATTTCAAAAAATTATTGGATTCACTCGAAAAGTGGTATCTGAAAAGATTTCAGTTGGAGACGATTTCTCAAAATGAATAATTCAAACTTTGAATTGTTTGAACAAGTTTGGTATACATTTTTTTTTCAAATGCGAGTTATGAAAAAACTAATAGAACTATTCAATTCTACGGGAAAAATTACATAGAGTCTATGTGTTACACACTTTTTTCTCAACCCTGTTGGTTATGTAGTAAGAATAAACAATTACATAGTACGGCGTTCCATGCAAAATCATTTTTAATGCAATGTTCTCATTCCAATATTAACTTTTCTACTATGTCAACTATTCTGCCCATGGGATATAATAGGTTAAAAAATCGTTAATAACTTCATAAGTTGCTTATAAATTTTTATATTATGACAATTTTCCGTTACTAATACCATTCAAATAATAAATTATAATGATTTCAAGACAAAATATTATTTTTCTACAAAAAAATGATATACTGTAGAATTTGTTCAAATAAATTGTTTATTACAATAATTTCGTACATTGAATAATTTATTATATTTTATTTATTATATATAATTATAATTTATTATTTATTATTTATTATTTTTATTATTATATTATTTATATTATTAATAAAAATTTAAAAAAATAAAAATTAATAAAAAATAAATAATATTTATATTATATTATTTATTATTTATAATTATAATTTATTATATATATAGCAAGTTCATTTGGGCAATTTTCTTTCAGATAAAGGATCATATTCGTGAAATTTCTAATTTTGTCACTATAGAGTAATGCCAAGATGAATGTGTGAGGTCATTTTTTATTTCATTTTTTATGTTTCAGCAATAATGCACTGATGCATTACAACAGCTGTTGCAAATACGAAAAATCACTCTTTTTTTCTTCATTTTTTTACTTTTTTCATTTTTTTTTTATTTTTCATTGGTAGCTTCAATTTCAACCCAAAAGTGCTTGCACATCCAGTTTCTCTTTTGTGCATGTTTCGGGAATTCCCCTTGGTTATTTGGGGCCCAGAAGGAAAAAAATCGTATTACGCGTTTTTGAGAAAAATGATTTTTTCATTTTTAATGACTTAAAATCTCACTTCTGTCAAAAACGACGCAAAATATGAGTAACAGCTCGCGGTTTAAAATCGTTTCCCTTCTTGAAATCTATAAAAATATATGCACTTACTAGATTTTTTTGGAATATTTTAACCAATTTTCCCAACAAAATCAATAAAAATCCAGGAAAATGGCATTTACTTTAACAAATTTCAACATTTGGTTTTTAAAAACGTTTGTTTTGAGTTCAGTAACAATATAAAGAGCACATTATATGCGATTATTAAGGTTTCTGACCTTCAGAGTAGGAAAGAATTGGTTTTTATCTCAAAAATTGAAGAAATATAATCTTTAATAATTAAAAATCTCATTTTTGTCGAAAAGGGCCCAAAAATTAAAATCAATTTATAGTTCAAAAATGTTCCACCTCCTGAAATCTATAAAAATATACCCTAACCGGATTCTGAGCTTGTTTATTTTAACAAATTGAAAAAAATAGGAACAGTTGATAAAAATCGACTCAAAAAACTTTAGTTTAACGAACTTCAACATTTGAATTTGAAAAACGTTCATTTACAATTCAGAAACAATATCAAAGTAAGTGTTATTTTAGATTATTTAAATCGATTTTTTCTATCTCTTTCAAAATTTGTTGAAATACACTATACAAACATCTGGTAAAGATGTACATTTACACATTTCAAAAGGTGGAACAATTATGAATAATGAACTATTATTCATATTTTGCCTTATTTTCGAGAAAAATGAGATTTTTAATCGTTTAAAATGATGTTTCTTCAATTTTAGAAATAAAAACAATTTTTTTTTACTTTGAAGCTCAGGAACCAAAATATTCTTGTGCAACATGTTGTTTACATTGTTATTGAACTGAAAGCAAATATTTACGAAATAAAATGTTAAATTTTCTTTAAATACATGCTACTTTAGTCCATTTTTATCGATTAATTCTATTTTTTTGAAAAAATAGGTTAAAGTACCCAAAATGAACAAAAAGTAAGGGTATACTTTTATTGATTTTAGGAAGGGTAACAATTTTGAACCATGAAGTACATATTCATATTTCGCGTCGTTTTTGAGAAAAATGAGATTTTTAATTGTTAAAAATAAAAGAATCGGTTTTCTCAAAAATGCGTAGTACGATTTTTTTCTTTATTGGATTAAAAAAACCGGGAGGCATCTACGAAACATGTCAAAAGATAAACTGGATGTGCAAGCACTTTTGTGTTAAGCCTAATCTCAATTTCAAAATTTTAGAATTTGATGGCCAAAGGTGGGTCAATATTCTTTCCAGTTTTGGCCATCCCTGACCAAAACTGGAAAA
>JAUMHM010092574.1:0-45349 GCA_032362435.1 Melikaiella ostensackeni
GAACTACTTGTTTTGATATGATATGACACATTTGATGATTAATATAAGACTGTTTTCCTAACTACTAATAATATCATTACACTTTACTGCAACTGTTGCTAGTAAGCTTGTGTTAACTTTTTTATATAAAATTCCATTGCTTAACATCCTCTCAGCACTAACAATATAGTCATTTCTGTTTGCAACTATTGTTTCATTGCCTTTATTGGCTTTCGAAAAAATGACATCCTTATTATTCTCCAGGTATTCTGCAATTTCATCAATTTTTTGTGATTTTAAAATGTATTGTTTTCTATATGGTTGACCACTACGTTTGCAGTATCTTTTCTGATTTCTTGTTTAATATTTTGATCCGCTGATCGAACGCAGTGTCCTACAGAGGCTATGATATTGTTAGCTGGTAGTTTATCAGATTTGAAATGAATTTCAAATTTATTTTCTAACACTACATTTTCAACAATTTCTATTAGGATATTTCCGTTTGAGATATTTCTAAATCATTCATTCAATCTAATATTTCTGATTTTGTCAAATTCATTTACAATTATGAAAATGTTTGTGTGAAAAAGCTGCTTTTGGGACATGCTCATAGTACCAATAGTTACAGTACAGATTTTCATATCATCTCCTACTAAAACTTAAAGATACTAGTTTTGACCCTGACCCAGAAAAACGCGAATATCTCCTGAACCAGAACCATACATAAGGGCTCTTTTCATGCGGACGCCCACATATGATGTTTGAAAATTCCGCAAAATTGAATTAGCATTGATCATGTTTCACCTTCAATTTCGCACAAGCAACGTGTGATTGGCAAAATCCACTTTATTTGCCCAACAAATCAGATCACTGCGATTAATTTCGCATTTCATATTTTCAGAGGTAGCTCGTGTTATTCAATGAAATAAACGTATTATTTTCCATGTAGACTAGACCGAGTACACAGTTAACAAACTGAAACGAAATCAATTTCAATTATCTACGTTCAAAGAGTACAGGCGTTAGTTTGACACATTTCAAAGATCTATGACAAACTTTCATTCTGTCTCTTATTCACTAATAAATCGCTAATTAATTGCATTATGCAAATCAATGGTAAATTTCTGTTCTATAAACACAATCCCTCTTTCAGGATGATCCCAATTAGGGAAAAAAGTATTCAAAATCATAAAAATATTTATACAATTTGACTAATTTTTCGTGAGTAATTTAATTAGTGAGGCATATGGAACAATTAAAGTAAGTATTTTGAACAATCGAGGGATGACGTATACGAATTATCAATAGGAACATTATATTGAACTTGAAGTTTGATTTCCATCGCGGTCAGAATCGTTACATTACTCTCTCGTTTGTCTCTGTATCCAATTTTCGTCCGAACTCGAAATCTGATTTGCATAAAATTACCCAAGGCGAGGTGATGGTGTTATCAAATTACTAGCCAATTCGCACCTATCTCTGCAGCGTCTGATTTATGCCGATCCACGCTTGTTCACAAAGGTCTTAAATCCCAACAAGGCTTCCAGAGTGCTGTGTGAGATTTCTCATATATATATAATTTTTATTACTATTATACCGTCAAGCCAAATCCCTTTCGGGGTAAGCGTAACTTGTTCAGTTCTATCCTCGTTGCACTACTGAGGATGAAGGAAATTATATGATAAGTTCGAGTAAGGATTATGTAGGAAAAGGGAGAGGTTTTAGATCCGTCTAGAAGTCATCGCGTATTGTTCATTTAAATGACACACTTATCCCAAAACACCACTCCGACACGGGTCGCTGATCAATCTCTCTAGCAATCACCCCAGGTGAAGAGCTTCAAAAAGCTATCATACATCACGAAACACACATAAACACTCAAACTGACTAATATACCAATAGCAAGATCAATACTCTTGATCCCAGCCACATCCACTAAGCAAAACTCTGCACGAAGACCCATTAGAATTCAAAATCTCTCGTTCCAGGTATCACTCTTCTTCTTCCAAACAATTGTTCTCCATACATCCATATCCTTGTATACATCCATTGCTTCCTGTACATCCATACATAGTTACTTGCAAGGTCTTGTGTTTCTACTATTCTTTGTCTTTCTTTGCTTTACAGTCTCATTCACACATTCCAACCATTTATTCTTCAGTCCATCTCTAAGTACGCTACTACTCACTTTACCTTCATCCACTTGCTTCCCACTCATCACTCACTTTGTCCATTAGCGTTTTACCGCAAACATTCCGCAGGAATTGTATGCCAACTACGTTCATTTCACTCCCATTCTTTTCTTGAAACGTCCAGGTTTCGCTACCATACAGAACAGTGGGTGCAAGCACGGAATTATATATTGCAATTTCAGTTTTATTCGTTACATTTTTACTTCTAGTAATAGCTTGTACACTGCCGATGATATTTTTACCTTTGCTTATATGTCTATATATCTCTGCATCTATTTTTCCGTCAGCAATAAATAAACTTCTAAGATACACGAAATCATCAGCTTGCTCTATTCTTCCTTCGTTTTAGGCAATGTTGCACACAGTTAAAAAAAGAGGATCGTTTTTGTTGCATTTTTGTTAGTGTAGCGGCTGACCACCCTATGGGGATCAGAAGTTTGGGACAGAATCTTCGCGTCGGTCCCAGCTGTTACGCTTTCAGGTTCATTTATGTGCCTGTAAGCAACAAACTGTCCTCTCCTAAAAGGTGTACCTTGGGGTCTTCTTGTTTGATCTGATTCTATACCGAAACAGCTTAGTTGTTTCTTTACTGTACCTGCACACAATTTTTCTTCTACCTGTTTAATTGGATCATTTTGATCTGCTTTCAGGGTCACCTGTCGGCATAAGCAAAATGGCCGCTATTTACGCTGGTATCCAGTCTGCTTATCATTCTCTGCAAATTGTCGACCGATTCTGCCGTAACAATCTCATCATCTGCAAACGTCAGTCCACGCACTTTCACTGTCCCGAGATCAACATCTTCTTGTCTGAGAAAACCATTCTTATGTATTTGTCCGAATATATATTGAATATCCAGAAGGACATAATGCAGCGTTGCCTAACGCCTTGCTCGATATCAATTCTATCGCTCAGTTGCCCATTTATTCTTACAGTCGCTTTAATACAGATATTATATTACTACCGAAATTATTACTGAAAAATCCAGAAATAAAATATCTCACACGCATACAAAAAGACAGAAATAGGAAATAGTAATTTTTTGAAAAAAAATGCATGTATTTCGAAAATGGTGGAGAATATTGAAAAGTTTTGAAAGAACTTCTCGTAGAGTTCAAAGAGAAACTACTTTTCTGTGTGAACTTGTCATGAGTCTCGCGTATTTTTTGGAGAAAAATGAGAATTTTTGATACTCAGAAAAATTGCCGCTGTTTTGTTCATTTTCAAAATTTTGAAAGTTTCCTGGCGGATCTCGAAAGAATGCGAAATTTCTCACTAGAACCGAAAATATCTTGATCTTTCACGGAAAGACTGAATGAAAAAATAAATTTCACCATTTAACAAAAAATTGAACAAATTTTTCGCATTTCCTAAAAAAGCTTTTCAATTCCAAAAGAAACTTCCACAACAAATGTTGTGCGTTATGGGAGTAAAAATTTTAATATCTCTAGTGTACCGCTTGGGCTCATTTAAGGCAATGAAAATGTGGCAGATTCGAAACGAAATTCTAGAAATTGTACACACCAAATGGAAACGTTTGCGGATGAATATCTTCTAATTATTTCAAAATTGGAAAGTTCAATTTCAAATTTACAAAACTAAAGTAAAGTTTTAAAGTGCTCGAATTTTCCAAGCCCTTTTCCGAATCAATTTGTTATAAAAATCTTTCACTTTAAAACAAGAACATACAAGAACTAGGAATTCAAAATTGAATTATTTTCAATTCGATAATGTATGTAGTAAATTAAACTTTTCGAATAGTCAATGGTTCTCAGATTATTTTTTTAGAAGAGATTAAATTTTACATTTCAAAATTGTATTCATAGTCATCTTGTTTTACATTTGTATATTATTAATTGTCAATGCAATGTTTCCCGCGAATTGTAGCACGCGTACATACATAACCAGCATGAAAGTTAAATTCAAGATTATCATTAATAATATAATAAAAACAAAAAAGAATTAGGAAATAAGAGTTATAAATTATTTGAACGTGAAATTATTGTAAAAAATCTATAATTATCATGTATGAATCATTAAAAGAGTTCAAATCAGAAATTAAGTTTGTGGCTTTAACGCCCTCCTTTTTGATAAAAACCATCTCAGCAAGAGAGCGTCTAAAATAATTATTTTTCTTATGTAAGATTTCAAAATCATCCCATTTGATAGCATTGGAGTCACCTGAATGTTTTTGTACTAAATGTTGACTAATAGCTCTGTGGTATTCTTCAGCTAGTCTTATATTATACTTATGTTCCTTAACTCGGATTCTAAGAGGGCGACTAGTCTGACCGATGTAAGTCATACCACAAGAGTGATTCTATAAATTACATTACATTGGTCTAAGAGTTCCAATTTATCCTTACTTAATTTGATATATCTATTAAACTTGTGATCAGCTCTAAAAATAGTCTTAATATTATAATTTCTAAGAAGTCTGTGTATATTGTTGGAAAGTGTGCCTAAAAATGGAATAGATATGATTTCATTCTTGACATTAACCACTCGACATGACTCTCAGTCTCAATATGGACCTTCTCCCTGGATTCCAATTCTTTCAGTCTTCTATTAATATGTTTATTAACAAAATTATGCGGATAGTTATGAAAAAGGAATTTCTTAACAATATCCAAGTTAATAATATGAAAAATTCTATCTGAAAGGAGTATAGACATATAAACCAGATTTTCAACAATACCTGTATATAATTATTGTTAGTCTTTCGCAAGTTCAAGGTTCAAAAAGCTTGCAGAATTATTATGTTTAGTTTCAAATGTGAATTTCAGTCTCGGATAAGAAGAGGTGAAAGTGTGAAGTACTAAATCTAGGTTTTTACTTGTAAGAATCAAAAAGGTATCATCAACGTAGCATGTATAAGCAAGAATTTCAAAATCAAATTTAGAAAAGGCATAGGATTCCAAATCTTGTTTTACCAATTCAGAAGATATGGGAGATCCCATCGAAGTGCCGAAAGATTGTTTGCAAGGAACATTAACAAATTTAAAAACAGTAGAATCTAGTGAATGCAGAATGACTTTCTTAAATTCATCTAATGGTATATTTGTTTTATGATAAATAAAACACCAACGATCTTCGATACTCTTTAAAACCAAGTCCGAGGGTATGTTAGTAAAAATGGAAGTCACATCAAGAGATGCCATGATATAATTATCTGGAATTTCAAAATTAGAAATCTGTTGTTTTCGGTGATACGCTAAAATAGCTGGTGTCGAAATTTCGATTTTTCAACTTCACATTCGTCTTTTTCCGGATGTAATGCGAAGTGGGTTGCTTTACATTCATAGCAGAGGATTACTCTCACGGAAACATACATACAGGTATATGCCTATTCCATTTAGATCTTTTGTGTTCTCCCAAGATACTACATATACAGGTATATCTCTTCATTCCATCTACCTATTTCTTTCGTAAATAATTCTCCTTCTACAGTTGCTGTTTTCTACTACAAAGTGTCCAAGCTGTTCACTTTAACCCTCATTAATTGCGTTCTCATTCAAGATAGAGGAAATTTTAGAAAAAATCTTAATTTTTCCCTTCAATTTTCAGATGGAAAAATTCACATCTTGGATAATATTTTTTTCGGGAATCTGTGTTGATGCAAGGAGAAAGAAACGATGTTTTCCTGCTGGTACTCATTTCGACAAGAATCATTTTCCTGAACAAAAATAGTTGTTTTGTTGAGATGTTCATTCTCTATCGAGTTAACAATATCAACGTAGCTCGTTCGGTTCTTGCCTCGTTATACTACCAGAAATCACGTGTTGTTCATTCAAACGACACACTCGTCCCACAACACCGCTCCGAAACGGGGCGTTGATCAATCTCTCTAAAAATCACCCCAGGTGGAAAACTTCACGAAGCCATCATTCCCCACGTTATATATATGAACACTCAAACTCGAATCAGTATCTGAGATATTTCGTTTTAGGCATCACTTCTCTTTTTACAAGCAGTTGTCTTACATACATACCTATTCTTGCACACATATTTTGCTTTTGTTACACCCATACCTCGTTTTATTCACGTTCTTGTGTTTCTACGACTCCTTATACCCCTTCGCTTCAGAGTCTCATTCTCACACTCCAGCCACACACCAACGTACACTGCCGATAATCTTCCTACCGTCGTTTATACGTATGGATTTTTCTGCATCTACTTATCTTTTCACAACACCTCTGTTAAAATTTTGATTTCCAGTACCAGTAGAGCGGGGCGAAGCGAAGTGTTCCAGCCAAATAGGGTTGACACGGTCGAGTTGACCTAGGGCTGTAACATCTTGTTTCGACCCGCTCTACAGGTACTGGAAATCGAATTTCCACTAGAGTACTTGTGAAAAATGATATGCATTACTCGGAATGCAACACAGCGTTTTTATCAATTGTAATGCAACATACTGTTCCGTCAGCAGTCAATCAACTTCCAAAATACATAAAATCATCAACTTTTTCTATCGTATCTTCTTTAAAGATAATGTTAAATGCTGTTTTCTTCTCACTCCTTCTTTATAACAAGATATTTTTTGTTTTATTTACTGTAATCTTGAGACCGATACTCTTCATGATGGTATCCAGTCTGCTCATCATACTCTGCTAATCGTCAACTGATTCTGCCGTAACAATCTTAACATCTGCAAGCTCCAGTCTACGTACTTTCACTGTCCCGACATCAACACCTTCTTTGTCTAAGAGAGCCATTCTTAGACGTTTGTCCATGTACATATTGAACATCCAGGAGGACATAACGCAGCCTTGCCTAACGCCCTGCTTTATATCAAATCAATCGTTCAGTTGTCCATTTAATTTTACACTTGCTTTACTACTATTATATAATCTCTTAATTGCTTTTAGAATCAAACTATTCACTGCATAATTTTTCAGGACTTCCCAAAGCTAAGGTCTATTCGACTCATCAAAAGCTTCTTCCAGATCAACAAATGCACAAAAAACTCTTTTGCTTACCATAAAAAATTTTTCTTTGATCTGCCTCAAGCTGAGTGTCTGATCCGCACACGATCTCCGTGACATAAATTAACATTGAACTTCTCAGATCCTTTCTTTAGTTATTGTCATGACCTTACTTATTACACCAGAAGATGTTATAGGATGGCCCTTATACTTCGCTTTTCGGAATTCTTTTCCCTCACCTCCCAGTTCTGCTTGAATGCCCAAAAAAAGTCTCCATTAAATTTAAGCGAATCCGGTGAATATTTAGGGGCCGCGCAAAGACCATAAAATTTTCCATTGACTGAGCATGGGAAAAAGTCAGCTATTTGTAAATCTACATTTAAACGCGATGATATGTCACAAATGATTCCGTATTTCAGTACACTGTTCATAATTTGTCAGAGGATAAGTACTGCTTTGGTTTCTAAAAATACTCTCAAATTTTCAAATAAATAAAAAATGTTTGAAGAATCTATTATATTTGGATGATATTATGTGTTTTTTATCGGTAGAAAGGACAAAAAGCGTTTTTCTTTAATTTTTCCATGAATTTAATTGTTATAAGTAACTTATATGTTTTGAAGGAACGTTCTTGATTTTTCATGCGATTTAGAATGTTTCTTCGTTCATGTTTAAAATCGGTACTAGACAAATCTGACACTATCCCTTTAGCTGGGCTGCAGCGTTCTATCACGTTCCTTCAAGCCTTGTGAGGCTCTGGGCTATACTCGTAATTGACCCCATAAATATTGTCTTTTACTTCTGAAGATTTAAGTGATCTGTTCGATCTGACAAGCTTCTATAATGGACAGATGGACAGTAGATACAGCTTTGCTTGAAGAGATATCGTCGTCTGACGATCATATCGGTAACTGAGCTGGTTGCGATGTTACCAGAGTTTATAGTTACCACTTTTGCCAAAATTTACCTTCTGGTGATTTTAAAAGGCAGACAATGTTGAAGGATTGCTTGTACTTACAGTGCTCTTAGTTATACTCTTAGTCAGACTCTCCAGTGACAGGGTAAGTGAGTGCGATTCTTACCTTCGACGCATATAGATCGATCAAGTAGTAAGCAATTAAGCTTTCGGTTCTCTGCAACTATAGTTCAGTTGTGTTATTGTAATGTGATTGAGTGATCATAGTGCCTTTACTAATTGGAAAAAAACAGTTCTTAATATCAAATAAAATTGAGCTTCGAGAAGACTTATATTTCGTTGGAAGTTACATCAATCAAATTGTTGGTCAAAAGCTGCCATCTAACAGCCAAGATTCAGGTGTCTTGCTTTCTAATACTCAAAAAATGCAAGAACAACTTCGAGAAAGTGCTTTTTTGTCACTAAGGAAACACTGCATAAATTTTTTATGAAGAGCAGAAATGCCAACACAGGGAAAACCAACGCTGCGTATAAAAACTTAAAATTTTATTTGAAGAATGAAATAACTTTCGCAGAAGTCGTTGGAAGAAATTTTCAACACATGCGGAGAAGGAAACATGGTTTTTTGCGCGTTTAGATGACCTGTTTGATATGCTCGTGCAAGTGCGCTGCATTTAATGACGATAGAGGAAGACAGACAGGTTTTGTAAAGACAAAAAGACCGACCAAGCCACATAAGCGGAATTGATGTGGAATTGGCCGAAAAGAAACATCGGCTTGAATAAAGATTGGAAAGTAGTATAATATAAAATCATTGACTATTCACTTCATTTTTTCAAGCTAAACTATCATTGTCCTGGAATACTGGTGGCCTTTGAATTGCGTGCGTTTACACTGAAATAGATTTAAGTCTTGATTCCAAGTACCTCAGATTCAAATGAGTTTGCTGTACTTTTAATTTCCTGACGTATAAGTATTGGAGTAAATGCCTCAAAAGAAACAACAGCTGGACAGGAAACTCTGGGGGGTTCGTCTGATCCAAAAAGGAGAGCGAGAGAGTTAATTATTACTTCAAAACAGGCTCCGGCATTGGATAAATTTAAAGTGACAGAAATGCAGTCCACACTTTAATGGCAACTTCTGAAGCATTATGATCATTTTGTTATAAATGGATCATCGATTCAGCGAAGTCGGCAACTTGTGCATGAAAAGTACGCAAGAAAAAATCGAACCGAATTTTTCACTGGGAAGAAAAGATGCTTTTCAATTTAACGGGAAATGAAAATGGTGATAGATAACCCATTACAGGAACAAGCAATGGGACTGAAAAACTTCTGGCGTTCCAAAACTATCTTCTGGAAAAGGACGAAATCAAGCCAATGCCGTATATGCATCACTCAAAGAATGGACCCCCACACACAATGTTGTAAGTCTCTGCTGTGATTCAACTGCATCAGATACAGGGTGACTGAATGATGCTTGCGTTTTGCTGCAACAAAATTGAAAAAAGATTTATTGTATTTGATGTTAAAATTTTAAAAATGTATGGCCTAAAATTAATGTCATGAACTACTAGCCTGGAATAAAAGATAAAACAGTTAAATCAGCATTGGAATATGTTTCAGAAAGTATCACCAATTTGGCAATGAAGTGTTTGAAAACCCCTCAAGGTAGGGAAGATCATAGGGAATTACTCGAGATAATTGTGATTTTTTTTTGACACTCCACCATGTGTAGTGAATTTCTGATCTCCAGTAGCTATACATCATGCTAGGCAGATAGCTAAACCCGCTTATCGTATTAAGATGCTCCTTTTTTGACATTAATTTCAGATGACAAAATTTGAAAAAAATGCATGCCGAGACGTTTGCATCTTTATCGTCAGATTAAGCGTTGAAATTCAGATTCGTGCGCCAATTGCTGTGCAAGACCCATATCAGTACCTTCAATTTTCGCGAAAGCTTTACAATTATGAATATATCGATTCGGATATTTCCTATGCATCAGTGAAAAAGTTCTGCGTTTGCCTATGCCTTTTGACACCACAAACAGCAGCACTGGCATTCTTTGATTCAAAAGTACCCCTGTCATCGAAAGTGAAAATGGTTAAAGTTCTTTATTGTTCTAATACTTCAGATGATGCAGATGACGCAGCAATAAGTAAAACGGCTGTGAGTAATGTGTGACAGACAGATAGCCCAAATGTTTATCCAAATTCCACAATAGAGGTGAAAAGTTTTGGAGCACTTAATCGAAATAAGAAATAGAAATGGGACAGTTAGTTTGAACAAAGGATAAATAATTATCAACAAGAGATAAGCCGAAGGTCAACTCATAAATCTACAAAGCAATCGACAAGACAGCAAAAGTATTCGAGTCCTCGGAATTTCAAATGTTACTGCTGCCGGATGGAAAATCATTTCTAAGCGAAAAATGGCAAACCCCATTCGAAAACATGTAACTCCTGTCAAAAAAAAATGTTATACAGAAAGAGCATATTTGTGTAAACAAAGACAAGCAACACAGGAGCAACGTTCTTCGCAACGCGAAGAACAGGCAATGATTTTTTCCCTAAAAGTTAAGCCGCTTCCGGTGAATAAGGAATGTAATGGAGCTTTTGACTTCAAGAAAAAAATAGTTTCAGAACTAATGTATATCGATGTAAAAGTTAATGATAAAATAATTACTGTGAAAGCTGGTTTTGGTACTATTGCAATAGAAGTATTAAGAAATCTAAAATTTCAATTTGAAGGAAAATAGGATCTTCTGAATTGCTATATGATAAAAGATGATGGCCCAAAATTAATTCGAAGGCAATAGTTAAAAGTATTCGATCGTTGGCCATTTGAATTGAAAATGTTAGACGGTGAAAATGTGCTGCACAATAATAAAAGTTTATATATACAACGAAAATTACAGAAGCGATATTCACAAAGGTGGTCAAATGAGATCAGTTTTTAAAGACGATGTAAGACCAAATCAGCTTAGACCACCACATGCTGCTTTTCATTTGAAACCTGAAATTTCTGCAGAAATTAATCGATTATTAGGCACGGGTGATTTAATTTAAGTATATAAGTAAATATAAAGTAAAGTAAAGTAAAGTTAATATGAATATAAAGTAATATAAGTAAATGAGCAGCACCTATCATATCTGTTTTACAATCGAATGGACAAGTGAGAATTTGTGGAAATTTCAAACAAACAGTAAGTCCACGATTAATGGTCAAACGTCATCCAAATCCGTTGAAAGGAAAAATATTTAAAACATTTCAAGTGTGTAAGAAATGTTCACGAATTCATTTGGGACACACACTTGTGCAATTTGAAGTAGATGAGAAAAGTAGTGAGACATTGACGATGAATACAGAGGAGAGTCTACTTAGATATAAAAAACTACAAGAAGGTATAGCTACAAGCTCAGCAGAATGTTAAGATATTCTAGATGAGATTATTAAAGTCAATCCAATCAAATGTGGTTTTCCTTAGAAAGAAATTGAAATTCTGGGTTACACACTAAATGAAAGTGGGTTGCATCCTTGGGAGTATAATTGTAAGATTTAAAACGTCGTGACTTATCAGAACCTAAAAGTCAGAACTTATTGAAATTATTTTTGGGGTTTCTTCATCATTATGAGATGTTTATTTTAGACAGAGCTGAATATGCAAAGCCTTTGTATGGTCTAATAAATAAAGAAAAATGAGAATGGATCGATGCGTGCTAGATAGCATTTCGTTGGCTGAAAGAACGAATGATGTCGTATAGGGTATCAACTTTGTATGATTTAAATGAACAACTAATTTTAGCTTGCGATCCAAGTCAATATGGATTATCAGCAAAAATGGCAAAGATTAGCATATTTTCTTTTCGGCTTTACGTGCACAATTGAGGTTGTAAGATCGAAAGCTAACGGTAATTGTGATGCGCTATCGAAACTACTAATAGATGATGATACATCAATCTTTGGTAAAGAATTTGTTAATTGAATTATGTAGAAGAGTTCATTTCGACTGCAGATTTTTCAAAAGTAGCTCGAGAAACATTTAGAGATAAAAAATTATGTAAAGTAATGAGATTTATATAAAAAGGCTGGCCACCTGATATTGAGCTATCAAGAGAGACTAATCAAGAAAAAAGTAATGCAATCTAAAGCATTTAAATGTTAGAAGCTCTATTTGTATTTCACTCTCAAATTGGGAGAATTGTAATATAATTGAGTATTCGAGTATGAATGGAGAGGGGATGAGTCCCGGTCTGAGGCGACTTAGTTGGTTTACGACAGGCGACTTGTAAACTAACTTGTACATAAGTAAGTAAATACCTTACATAACTTACTTACTAACGAACTTACATAAGTGAGTAAAGTAAGTAAGGAAAACCATTATATAAAATCAATATAAGAAAATCAGTAAAAAAATAAATAATGTTAAAATATTGAAACAATTGATGCAAAAAATAGAGAAAATACAAACAAGTGATTCATTAATTTAATTAGCACAAGGTTTCAAATTATATGACTAGTACTTATCATACACACCTGCATTTTGTGAATAAACACTCTTAATAATAATTTTTTTTATTAGTACACTCACCCTTATTACCCTTCCCCTTGTAGAGAAGGACGATAATAGCCTTTCACCAATCATTTGGAACATAACCGTTCACAGCACACATGTTCATAAATTCGTTCAGCTACACAAACAAATATCCACTACCGCTCTTAAGCATTTTAGTGGTGATACCATCCACACAAGCAGCTTTACCATTCTTCAGTTTCATAGCCCTGGATATAATGTCGATATCGATTCTCAAGTGCTCGTATGTCGTATCATCACGAAAAATTCAAAATGAAAAATGAAAATACTAATCTCTGCATCCAGCTTCGTGATTTCTCTCATTTTCACAGATATTACGTAAGTGATTAATTAATGAGACAAAGCAAAGTTGTCAATTGAAATCCGCAACAAAGGGTAAATACGAGAAACTAATATATTGGGAGAAAGGTTATTTAACTCCGCATTAGTAGAAAATTTTAAAACATGTTGATAGCTTAAACAAATTATTGAATTCTTGAAGCTGAAATTTCAATTTTTACATTTCAAATGTTTTGGACTTGACTTTTTTCTTAATTTCGAATGATGAATACTAATTATTTACAAAACGGTAGAATTATATTTTATCTCAGGATATTATTAATTCAAATGAGTTTTTATTCAGGAAGGTGAAGAGGTATATAAAATTCTAGAAATTCTGATAAGAAAACAGAACTTGAAGGATTGGTTACTCCTGCAATCTGGCGTCAACTCTCTCTGCAATCTTATGCAATCTCGTGCGATCCAATGGAATCTTTTGCAATCCCGTGCAATCTCCTACAATTCTTTGTTCACAATTTCCTTACAGTTTCCTTTACGAACAAATATTATAGAAAATTCAGTATAGGTCTATAATGAATTTATTATAATAAATTTCTTATAATTCTTTCGAGATTCCAGGAAAATGATTATAGAAAATCATTATGAGACAATCAGTATGACAATAAATAATGTTAAAATATCAAAAGAATTGATGCTAAAAATAGAGAAAATACAAACGAGTGATTTACTCATTTAATTAGCGTAAGATTTTAAATTATTTCGAGGAATTTCAGACGATTCCATATACCCTCGAACTCTCATATAAGCCCATCCAGTTTGAGGATTTCTAGAACTGCTGGCCGGCTGCTGGCTCACGGAGTTTCTCAGCTCGCCGGGCGAGAGATGGTGTTCAACCAACCGTAAAAGACCAGCAACGTATAAACAAAGGCGCAGTGCGCGGGTACTCACGTTCGTACCCACGTTCGGAGATTGCGTGATATTAGGAAACAGTTCACACGTCCCTGACTATTTACGTTTCGAAGGTACTGCATTGGGCCCAAGGCCATTGCGAAGCGACTCCCGAAAATGTTCTTATATTGGAGTTTAAGTGTATTTTAAGGAATTTCACAGAATTCCAGAAGAGTTTGAAGACTTTAAATATAATGAATGATTTGAAAAATTCAAGGAATTCCAGGGAATTTCTACTTTTGTTAAGCGATTTCGTCAGATTTGTAAAAAATTTGACGAGACTTGAAATGATTTTCAAGATTTCGAAATATATGAGAGGGTTTCAAAAGAATTCTAAAGGATTTAAACAGATTTCGATAGACTTTTCCGGATCTTATGGCTTTCGGAAGGGATTTCTACAATTTCCAGAAATTTTAACTAATTTTGAAGAATTTAATCGGTTTTTAGGAGATTTGAAAATATTTAGTACGAATTTCAACGAATTTTGTAAGGTTTTAAAACATTTCAAGGGATTTCGAAGAATTTTGTAGAATTTTCAAAGATCTCAAGAGATCTCTAGAGAAGTTTCGAAAGTGAATTAAATTAAATGAAGCTTCAAGAGATTCCTAGGATTTCTATGTATCTCACTGCACTTTCACGATTTTCGAAGATTTCAAGGGTTTTTAAGGGATTTCAAAGTATTTCGAAAGAACTTTAGAGGATAAATTAAATTTTTGTTCAGAGGATTTCAAGAATTTCGAGAGATATAAAGGAATTAGGAAAATTTTAGCGGGTCTTAAAGATTTTGAGTTATTTCAAAAGATTCGAAAGTATTTCAAGAGATTTCAAAAATTTCGAGGGATGTCAGAGAATTCTGCAGCATTTTTCAAAGTTTACAGGGAATTTTAGGGGATTTCAAAGAATTTCTAGAGAACTTCATGAAATATATTAAATTTTTGTTGAAGAGATTCCAACGATTTCAAGAGATATGAAGGAATCTAAAATTTCAAAGATTGTTAAAAATTTCAAATTATTTTGTGAGATTCTAAAGAATTTCAAGAGATTTCAAAAATTTTGAGGGATGTTAACGAATTCTGTACATTTCTCAAGGTTTCCAAAGGAATTTAAAGGAATTTAGAGAATTTTCAGAGAACTGAAGGGAACGAATTAAATTTTTGCCCAATGGATTTCAACAGTTTGATGAGATATGGAGAAATTGAAGAGATTGCAAAGGATTTTGAAGATTTTAAGCTTTATCAAAAGATTCCAGAGAGTTTCAAGGAACTTAAAGAAATTTCACAAAATTTCAGGGATCTTCTAGGACCTCCAAATACTTCAGAGGTTTTTCGAGATCTTGCAAATTTCAAGAGATTCCAAGAGAACTTTAGGTAATAAATTTAATTCATATTATTTACAAGAGATTTTGAATCATTTTTACAGATTTCTAATTATTTTGAATTTTTGAAGATTTCATAGGTATCTGAAAGTGGTTAAAAGATTTTGAGGGATTTTTGCGGATTCTAACAGAGTCTAAACATTTTAATAAATTTAAAAATATTCCGAAAGGTAACACGTGATTTCAAAAGACTCCAAAGGATTTTAATGGATTTCAATGGAATTTCCACCAATTTTGGAAATATGAAGGGAAATCACAGATTTTTGTTGTGTGGAGCTTATTTGTGCAGAATCGCCATTTCTGCGTGTAGTACTTCCATATGAGATTATGAGTGGTCTGAGATATATCTTTTCTTTGAAGTTTCTTCATTTTTTACATAAATTTCTTCAATATTTTTCTGTTATTAATTCCAGCACTGATAATCCTATAATCGTTTTCTATATATCTATAGTATACACGCAATCTTTTGCAATCCCAACCAATCTTACAAGCTTGAAATCTCTGGTATACCAAAAATTGGACTACTTAACCTCTTGACAAAACTGAAGGATTTCAAATCGAATTTTGAATGGACCCTTAAAAAATAGCATTAGAAACAGATTTTGATGCATGGCATAAATTATATTTTTAAAAAATTGAATACGGTTCTATATTTGATTATTTTGTATATAATCGCGTACTCACACCAAAGCCGATTCAATTTGATTGAATAATTCCTTTCCAGGTAATGAATTATTTATTTATCAATTTTTTTATATTTATCATATAAGTCTGTCCTAGCGGATTTGCAGTAAGTGTTCCGTTTATAATGAAATTTCACAAGCTGTGAGGTTATTTTATGATTTTTCATTGAACCAAGTTTATTACCTGATACCATGCATTAAAATTCTCATGTCTTACGTTGCACGTGATATAAACTGCAATAATTTGTATCGAAATCGCATAATGGCTCACGTGTACAGTCACAGGATGAAATTATTGTCGTCAAATACAAGTGGTTATGAAGATGGCTCTAGGATCCTCAGAATACCATTTCCACTCTGTTCGATTCATTGAGTCAACGACGCTGCTTGCATTTGGTTGGCTTACTTAAACTATCCGTAACTACTGCACGATTTACGCTTATTGCCTTGAAGAACTATTCATTAGGTCCTTCAATCTATTGGAGTTGGGTGACCACTGACCTTAGTACATATCCTGATTAATTATCAACAGACTTCAAAAGAATTGTTGTCTCTTACCAAAGAAAATTATTATTAAAGTTATTAAGAATATTAAAGAATATTATTATTAAAGCAACAACGTTTTTAGGGTAAATATACATTTTCCCATACCAAAATTGAAAAAAAGTTGTGTACTCACGCAAGCTTGAAAGTGGCTAAATGAGAGTTGAACTCACCTGCAAAATAAGAAGAACTTGTATTAATGATTAATAACACTTGTTATTTACTAAAATTACTTTTTTCTCCAGGTGAAAAAATTCTACAGAATTTTAGTAGAATGATTCTACAGTAAGGTCTCTCTCATCTCAGTCATAAAGTTGTTGCACGTTAATATATTTTAAAAAATGCAACCCTCCTTCCACAGCAGCACTTAAAAAGATATTAAACAGGCGTCTTTTCGAATTTCGCGCACAAACATGGACGCCCGTGCATGCGCATGGCTCAGAAAGTAGGCGAGGGGCGGAACTTAGGGTGACGAGTTGTTTACAAATTTCCTATCCGTATTTAGAGTCGTTTCTTGTTAAATAAATTAAGAATGGCTATTAAAGGCGAATAGAGATATCATACGATACAGTTACGTTAACTAATGCACCGCATTAAGAATTGTGAACCCCACTTGTAAATAAAATTCACAATCAGTGTTGATATTTCATTGGCAGTTCTAAGGTTGGGTTTTCCGCAATAAATACACGCCGAAAAACCATAATCTGCCATAATTTACAGTGAACAATAATCTTGACTATTTCCCAACATAATCAAATATCAGACACATGAGCACTATCATAAAATCAACAATATCAAACACAATTTTCAATTTTACATGCCATATTTCAGTAGGGGTTTCAAAATCAACATTTTTTTCTGAAAAATTTGACAAAAAATTAATCCACATTTTCGTTTGTTGTTAATAAATTTTCTTTATTGTTTAGAATTTTTTTGGGTTAAAGATCTCCTTGGATTATCGAACACAATTTTCAATTTCAATTGCTATATTTTAGTGGAGACCTCAAAATCAATTTTTTTTCTGAAAAACTTGACAGAAACTTGATTAGAATTTTTGTTTATGGTTCATAATTTTTTTTCATTGTACGATATTTTCGGATAAAGATTCTTTCAAATTATCAAACACAATTTTCAATTTTAATTGCTATATTTTAGTGCGGATTTCAAAATCAATTTTTTTCCTGAAAAATTTGACAAAAACTGGCTGCACATTTATTGTTGTTGTTGATATATATTTTTTTATTATTTTTCATTACAGTGCGAAGGTTTCTCCAAATTATGAAGTACGATTTTTGATTTTAATGGCTATATTTTAGTGGGAATCTCAAAATGAATTTTTTCTTTAAAAAATTTGACAGAAACTTGATCTCACTTTATGTTTGCTGTTAATAATTTTTTTCTATTGTTTGGTATTTTAGGTTAAAAGTTCCTCTAAAATTTTCTCCTGAATAATTTGATAAAAACTAGCTCCAAATTTTTGTTTATTGTTAATACATTTTTTTATTGTTTGGTATTTTAGGTCAAGGGTCCTGTCAAATTATTAAACTCAATTTTCAATTTTACTCGCTATATTTCAGTAGGGATGAGATAAATTTATTAGCAGCAAACAAAAACTCAGATCAAGTTTCTGTCAGACATTTCAGAAAAAATTGATTTTGAGATCCCCACTGAAGTATAGCAATTCAAATTCAAAATTGTGTTTAATAATTTGAAGGGACCTTTAACTCAAAATACTTAACAATGAAAAAAATTTAGATCAAGCTTCTGTCAAATTTTCCTGAAAAAAATTTATTTTACAATTCCCACCAAAATAGAGCAATTAAAATTGAGAATTGTGTCTGATAATTCAAAGGATCCTTTGATCTGAAATACTAAACAATAAAAAAAATTTATAAACAAGAAATAAAAATTTGGAGCCAGTTTTTGAAAAAAAAAATTCAGAAAAAAAAAGGATTTTGAGATCCCCATTGAAATATAGCAATTAAAATTGAAAATTGTGTTTGATATTGTTGATGTTATGATAGTTTTGATGTGTTTGATATTTGATTATGCTAGGAAATAGTCAAAATTACTGTTCAGTGTGAATTATAACAGATTATGGTTTTTCTTTGTGTATTTATTGCGGAAAATCTAACGTCAGAACTGCCAATAAATTATCAACACTAATTGTGGATTTTATTTACAAGTAGTTATTCTTTCATTTATTTAACAACAAATAACTTCAAATACGGATGAGAAGTTTATAAATAACTTGTCAATAAAGATTCCGCCCCTGGCCTACTGTCTGAACCATGCGCATGCGCAGACGTTCATGTTTGTGCGCGAGATTCGAAAATACCCCTGTTCAATATCTTTTTGAGCGCTATTGTGGAAGGGAGGTTGCATTATTTAAAGAATATTTTCACGTGCAACAACTATATGACTGGAATGAGAGAGACCTTACTGTATAGAATCCACACATGAATTCTAGTCCATTTTCAATCGAATATATAAATGAATTATATCAAGAAGTCTACACAATTTTGAAAGACCCAAAAATTCAATTAATTCGGCTCTACGTCCAGCAATCTTCTGACCACCTTTCATGGGACAATTTAATTTCTCGGTTCCACCAGGTGGACAAATGAAGGCGAAATTTAGTCCAGGTTTTTCCCGGGACTTGTTTAGTTTGAATTGATCAAATAAGGCACTATGACAAGCCCCCTGCTTTATATACATAGATATGGAACTCGATAGCACTCTAACAATCCTCAGGACAATCCAGAATATTTTCCAATATCCAGGTGTCTTCTTTACAACTTCCCCGGGGAAGTCTCATCTGCAACGACTTTCCACCTCAATTATTCAAGAAAATAGAACGTCTCGAAGGTCAGATAAAAGCGCATCGTATCGGTCTGATGTCTAGGAGATTATTTGAGACCTTCTTCGGAGAATAAAAGTCTTGGTAAACTCTGTTCACCACCAGGTTAACGCAAAACCTCAGCCCGATTTCTAGGACTATTTTAAAGTGCTTTATCAGAGAACTCAGGTCTTAGGAGGCTCCGTCGACCTCAGGTTCTTCTAGATGATTGGCCTCATGTCCAGGTGAACTTTTAAGATCCTCTCCGGAGAATCTATGTCTCGAGAGGCTCTGTTCACTAATAGGTTAACGCAAAACGTTGACTTGATATCCAGGAGACTTTTGAAGAGCCTCATCGGAGAACACAGGTCTCAGGAGGCTCTGTCGACCTCCAGGTTCTCCTGGATGATAGACTCCATGTCTGGATGTACTCTTAAGATCTTTTCCAGAGATCTTAGGTTTCGGGAGACTCTGTCGACCACCAGGCTAACACAGAACGCTGGTTCGATATCCAGCAGTCTTTTAAAGATCTTCATCAGAGAACTTAGATCTCAGGAGGCTCCACCGTGTTCCAGGTTCTCCTGAATGATAGGCGTAATGTCCGGGCGTATTCTCAAGATCTTCTTCAAAGACATTACATTTCGGGTGATTCCGTAGACCATCAGGTAGACCCAGAACGTTGGTCCGATGTCCAGAAGTATTCTCAAGATCTCCATCAGACAACTTACCATATGTCTTCTTGGGGACACTGCATCATAATCCCAATCTCCCGATCGATCAGAGGGATTTTCCAGTTCGTCACTTGATCATTTTCCTAAAGAAGTTGTTCGTTAGTGAATTGGACGGCAGCTCAGTGTTCAGGATCAACCACAAGAATTGTTAAGTCTTTAGACTCAAGTTCTTCCAAGAGAGCCTTCAAAACACTCCCGGATCTGAAGATCGGGCCAACGTTCTGGATTAACCCGGTGTTCAACAGAGTCTCCCGAGACCGAAGTACTCTAAAAAAAGTCACAAGATTACACCTGGACATAAAGCCTGACATCTAGGAGAACCTGGAGATCAAAAAGGCCTCCTGACAACTAATTCCTCTAACAAAGATCTTCAAAAGACTCTTGAACATCAGGCCAAAGTTCTGAGTTAACCTGGTGTTAAACAGAGTGCCCTGAGACCATGTTTCCTGAAAAAGATCTTAGAAATATACTTGGACATGAGAGACCCGATATCAAGGAGAATTTAGAGGTCGACAAAGCCTCCTGAGACCTAAGTTTTCTGATAAAACTCTTCAAAAGATTCCTGAATATAAGGCAAATGTTCTGGAGGAAGCTGGTGGTGAAGAGAGTCTCCCGAGACTCAGATTCTCCAAAGAAGATCTCAAAAATTGAGCTGGACATGAGGCCTATTATCTGGAAGAACCTGGAGGTTGGTGAAGCTTCCTAAAATCTAAGTTTTCTAATAAAGCTCTAATAAAGACTCCTGAATATCGGACCAACGTTCTGGGTGAGCCTGATGGTGAGCAGAGTCTCCTGAGACCTAGATTCTGGGCAGAAGATTTTTAAAATTCACCAGGACTGTCTATCATCTAGGAGGACCTGGAGGTTAACGGAGCCTCCTGGAACCAAAGTTCTATGATATGGATCTTTAGGAGACTCTTGGACAACTGGCCAATGATCTGGGTCAACCATGCGTTCAACAGAGATTCACGAGACCTGAGTTCTCTAGAAAAGATCTCAAGAGTACACCTGGACCTGACATCAAGGAGAACCAAGAGGTCGACGAAGCCTCCTGACACCCAAGTTCTTTGACAAAAATCTTCGAAAGAATCTTGGATATCGAGCCAAAGCTCTGGGTCAACCTGGTGTTCAACAGAGTGCCCTGGGACCTAAGTTTTCCGGAGACGATCTTAAAAATACACCTGGACATAACAGTCTCCCGAAACTTAGATTCTCCAAAGAAGATCCAAAAAATTTACCTGGACATGAGGTTCATCATCTAGGAGAACCTGAAGGTCAACGAAGCCTCCGGGAACCTAAGTTCTGTGATGCGCATCCTGAGAAGACTCCTGGACAACTTGCCAATGATCTGGATCAACCTGGCGTTTAACAGAGACTCACGAGTCCTAAGTTCTCTAGAAGAGGTTTCAAGAGTACACCTGGACCTGGCATCTAGAAGAACCTGGAGGTCGACGAAGCCTTCTGACAACCCAAGTTCTCTGACAAAGATCTATAAGAGACTTCTGGATATCGAGTCAAAGCTCTGGGTCAACCTAGTCTTCAGCAGAGTGCCCTGAGACCTGGATTCTCCGGAGACGATCTCAAAAATACACCTGGATATAAGGCCCGACATCTAGGAGAATCTGAGATCGACGGAGTCTCCTGAAACCTAAAATCTCTTATAAAACTCTTCCAAAGACTCTTGGATATCAGTTCAACGTTCTGGGTAAGCCTGGTGATGAACAGATTCTTCTGAGACCTACGTGCTCTGGAGACGATCTTAAAAATACACCTGGAAATGAGGCCCGACATCTACAAGAATCTGGAGGTCGACGGAGCCTCCTGGAACCTAAGTTCTATGAAGAGGATCTTGAAAAGACTCATGGACAACTGGTCAATGTTCTGATTTAACCTGGCGTTCAACAGAGTCTCACGAGACCTAAGTTTTCCAGGAAAGATCTCAAGAATACACCTGGCCCTGACATCTAGGAGAACCTGGAAGTCGACGAAGAATCCTGGCACCCGAAGGTCTTCAAAAGACTCCTGGATATCGGGTCAAAGCTCTGGGTCAAGCTGGTGTTTAACAGGGTTCCCTAAGACCTTTGTTCTCTGTCGAAAATCTCAAGAATACACCTGGAAATAAGGCCTGACATCTAGGAGAACCTGGAGGTCGAAAGAGCCTCCTGTACCTAAGTTCTCTGACAAAGATTTTTAAAAGACTTCTGGACATTGGGTCAAAGTTTTGGGTCAACCTGGTGTTCAACAGAGTGCGCTGAGACCTAGAAAAGAACTCAAAAATGCACCTGAACATGAGGCCCGACATCTAGGAGAACCTGGAGGTCGATGAAGCCGCCTGACACCCGAAGCCTCTGGTAAAGGTCTTCAAAAGACTCCTGGATATCGGGCCAAAGCTCTGGGTCAAGCTGGTGTTCAACGGAGTTCCCTAAGACCTACGTTCTCTGTCGACAATCTCAAGAATACACCTGGAAATGAGGCCTGACATCTAGGAAAACCTGGAGGTGAAAAGAGCCTACTGTCACCTAAGTTCTCTGACAATGATTTTTAAAAGACTGCTGGACATCGGGCCAAAGTTCTAGGTCAACCTGGTGTTCAGTAGAGTACGCTGAGGCCTAAGTTCTCTAGAAAAGATCTCAAAAATGCACCTAGACATAAGGCCCGACATCTAGGAGAATCTGGAGATCGACGGAGCCTCCTGAGATAAATGTTCTGGGTAAGTCAGGTGATGAACAGAGTCTTCTGAGACCTACATTCTCCGGAGATTTTCAAAATTCACCTGGACATGAGGTCCATCATCTAGGAGAACCTGGAGGTCAACGAAGCCTTCTGGATTCTAAGTTCTATGATAAGGATCTTCAAAAGACTCCTGAACAATTGGCCAATTTTCTTGAATAATTGAGGGCGAGGAGTCGTTGCAGATCAAACTTCCTGGTGAAAGTTGCACAAAAGACACCTGGATATTAGATGATATTCCGCATTGTACGGAGGATTGCTAGAGTGCTATCGAGTTGAATATCTTTATTGACCTGGGGGCTTGTTATAGTGCCTAATATGATCAATTTATACTAGGTGAGTCACAGGGAACACCTGGTCTTCATTTCTGAGCAACATGTCGACTTAGTGGATCGGAGAAATCAAATTGTTCCATGGAAGCTGGCCAGAAGATCGTTGGTCGTCAGGCCGAAGTCCTTGGTTGAGTTTTTGCGTCTTTCGAGATTTTGTAGAATTCTCAATAGAAATCATGTACAGATTCTATAAAGAATAGGCTAAAATTCATGTGTGGATTCTATAGAATCATTCTATTTGAATTCTATAAATTTCTCCAACCTGTATCGTTGCAGATATAATCTTATTAGAATCATTTCAGCAATACTTTCTTAATGAAAAAGTAATATTTTGAATAAAAAATTTAGAGTTAAAGTTCTTTCCTGAATAGTTGATACGTATTTGCGTTAAGTTGTAACCACTCTACTAGCTCATGTAAATTCCGAAGTATCTTGAAAGGAAATAAGCCCAAGTTTTCAGTTCAGAGGAAAGGAAAGTAGATCTCCCTATGTGTGTATATAACATTCTTCTACATATGTGGTTTTGTGAATTCGTAAGGAGGTCTTATAACCAAGAGATTTTCTGAAAAGAGTAGAGAGAGCTCCATTTCTACTTCTTTCGATGGAACCTCTTTGAAAGCCGATCGCGCCTATTTGCGTTACATTCGTTTATGCGCAAAGCACTTTCAAACTTTATAAAGCGAATTTCGATGACGAACGAGAGAACTCTTGTGCATTCGCAAATAGCTGTAGAACAAAGAATACGTAAAGTTTGTCCTAGAGAGGAATGCTGCGGTGGAAGCTCGTAAAAAAATTTGATTTATAGCTTCTGATTTAAAATATCGGTAAAAGAATTTTTATTTTTAGGTTTATCAGCTCTTATCTACCGAGACGTTCTTTGATGTGCTCTTCAAAACCTTCCAATAATTTACTATCAATAGGTTACGCGCTACAGCGCCCGGGAAACGTTGAATTACCAATTTTTTAAAAATTTAAAAATTTAATCACTTGAAAAATAACAATTTGATAGGCTTCGGGTTTGGAATGTTCAATTTGGAACATTGAAAAACTTTAAGTAATCAAATTTTGAATGCCTTTAGCTCTTGAATCGTTTTACTTTCCAAGCAAATTTATTTTTTCAATTTGAAGTTATTATATACTGAAATATTTGAATTTCGAATATGCATTAGTATTGAATTAGTCATTTTGGATGTTTCATTCCGACATTATTAATTTTGACACTGTTGCAAATTTGAAACGTTATTTCAGTTTTGCTGATTTGAAATTGAAGTTTTGAGCTTTGAAGATATCTAATTGGACAACATTCACAATCAAACTTTCCCGTTTTATGTGTACAATTTTTAAAGTTTCATTTTGAATGCGCCAAATTTTCTTTGCTCGAATATGACAGTTTTAATATGGAAAAAGAAATTCGAATGTTCACGTTTTGAAAGCTGTGATTTTTAAATTTTCAAGGCTATAAATTTTATACTATATAATTTTTCAGTTTCTCAAAAAAAAAGAATTTTCAATTTTAAAAGCTCTGAATTTGAGAATGGTCCACTTTCATGTTGTGAAATTGAATCATTATTAGTTTCAAATGTTTAGTAGTGCATTTATTTGAATTAATATGCCTAAGAATAAAAATTTCTTCATTTGAGTAGCTGCCAAGTCATTAAAATCGTACAATTTTAAGTATTCCTTATTTACAGGTTGTTTACCATCTTAGGCTTTGCATTGGAATTTTTTGACTTATTTGAAGTTTTGAATTTAGTATTGTTTAATTGATAATGTTTTAATTCGTATGACACACATGCGTCATATGTTTTTATTAATTTTTTTCACTATTTTTTTCCTAGATCATCACTAATCAATATTGATAAGTGATGATTTGAGAAAAAAATTTTCGAGAGAAGTTAATAAGCTTCAATGTATTGAAAAAAATTTAATTTCACTACTTGGGGGAAGGTTTCTTAGGGTGAATGAGTAATAAGCTAATGAGGATAAGAATTATAACATTCATGAATTTGAATTTGAAACTCTGCAGTTTTGGACATTTAAATACAACTGTTGGCCTTCGACAGAAATTTACATCAGCAAATTTATTTATTGAAGCTCTTTGCTCGAAGTATTGCAAGCCTACAATATGTAAATTTGAAAACTATAATATTTTGGACACTTCTGGTTGAAAAGAATTACTTAACTAAGCCTTAGTTTCAATTATTCCTTTGAACTATGAAGTATAATTATTTTCAAAGTATCAAGTTTCAGGAATTTAAAAGTAAAACCAAAGACCAAATGAAATCTAATTTCATATTCTAATTTTTTTCTCGGGTTCTAATGAGTTTTACCGTCCTCTTTTGACAACTGTTGGGAAATTGAAAAAAAGTTGAAAATAAACAGAATGGCGCCGATTTGTTTGAAAATGTAAAAATATGATTTTAACAAAAAACCCACGCTGATACTTTTTGCCAATTTTTTGTTCAATTTGTACTTATATGAGGAAGACATTCGGTGAGACTTGTGTCAGATAAACAATTTTTGTGGGCAAGATAATTTTGTTCCATAAAATCTAATTTTTGCAATTTTCTCTCAAAAAAAAATATATCATAAAGTGTTAAGATGAAATGTTGCATGTCTGAAAAAGTTCTACAAAAAATACTTTTAGCACTTTTGTAATACCTTGCATCGTTTACGAGAAAAATTCGGAAATTTTATTGTTAGGGAAGACAAAATTCTCTGGTCCTCAAAAATAGTTTAGCCCACATAAAACGTACAGGATGCGTTTCTTATGTGAGAAGAAACTGTAAAAAGATATAGGAAAAAATAGAAAAGCTTGGATTTTCCAGAAAATCCTCTTTTCGCCATTTCCAAATTCGAAGAAAAAATATAAAAGATGTTTTGGAAAACCTCACCTTTTCTATTTTCGTTCATATTTTCTTACAGTTTCCTTCTACATTTAAGGAAAGCATTCTGTAAGTTTTATGCGGGCTAAACCATTTTTGAGGACACGAGAATTTTTTTCTCTAAAAATAGAACTTTCGAATTTTTTCCATAAACGATGCAATATATCATAAGAGTGAAAAAGATATTTTTGGTAGAGCTTTTCTTGAGGTATTATTTTTCATCTTAACATTTTTTGGTGCATTTCGTTTTTTCCGAGAAAATTCAGAAAATTCGACTTTATGAAAAAAAAAATTCTCCTGGCCACAAAACTTATTTAGCCCACATAAAACTCACAGGATGTCTTACTTATAGAAGAACAAATTGAACAAGAAATTGGCAAAAAATATAATTGTGGATTTTTTGCTAAAATAGACCTTTTATATTATCATACAAATCATCGCCATTTTGTTCAAGTTTGAACTTTCTTAGAATTTCTCGACAGATATCAAAGAAGGACCGTAAAAACATCAGAATTCAAGCAGGAAATTAGAATATCTCAATAAGATCCAAAACTATGAAAGTTCAAAGTAAATTTTTTTTTAATTAAAATAGACGTCGAAATTCAAACACTCGTAGTTTTGTGAAAAATTTTTTTTAAATTTGAAATAAGACTTGTCGCCCACTTGCCCCTGAAAAATTACATATTTTGTCTCTTCGAGATTCTGCGACTTTAAGTGTAGAATCTGCCTGATTTGAAATGGACTTGTTCCAAACCATTTTCAATGTTTCGATACATGCTGTCAGTTTACAGTTGTTTAATATTGCACGATTGGAGTTTGAAATAATTTAATCCTGAAAGTTTCAAGCTGAAATCTGATAAAAAAGTAAGATCAAAAATTCTTAAATTGAGATTTTTGGAATATTTAAAAAGGGAAAAGTCTTAAAACTTTTGTAGTATTGGAAATCATTCTGACTTTCTTACATGATGAACTGAGAATGTGAAAGACTCCACTCATGCTTGAAATTGAAAAATTGTAATTGTAGTGGATTTAAACAATTTCATTATGTTTACGAAAACTAATAACATAAGCCAAAAAGATTATGTTTTTTCTTTATTTCAAGTATTTTGAGTGTGAAAACATGAAAAACATATCAGCTGGAAAGAAAAGTTGAAAAAACGTAATAAGTAAAATGCAAGATATATATTAGTTTCCAATTATTAATTTCATTTTGTTGTACAGTTTCGTACATTTAACATTGATCCAAAAGAATTATATATATTATCGATTGAACATTATTTTATTTTACACTTATGTATTTCTAAACTTAAAGTAATGAAACGAACCGATTCAAAGAAACACAAATGAAAAACAAAAGCATCTCAGCAAACCAACTCCCTGATGCGAACGGAATGTATGAGCTGCCTACACTAAAAAATTATTATTAATAATTCAGATATTTATTTATTGATGAAATAAGCACGTTGGACTTGCATTGAGTTCAAATCAAACGGGCTTGCATCCTTTGTTTTTCTTCTAAAATCATTTCAGTGGTGTCTCACGATTATATTAAGATCAAAAAGAAAAAAATCGCTTCAGGGATTGTCGAAAAACTTAATTTTATATTTTCATTTTCAGTTCATTGTGTACATTTTTGTGAAAATAACTCCAAAGCGGTGATTTTTCATCTTAAACGATGTAGTTTGGTATCTAAAAAATTGTCCAAAGGTTAAACATCTTTAGACATCCGAGAACCATCAAAATTTCGAAATAAGTGTCAAAAATTAAAGTTTTTATCTGTTTTTAAAATATTCCTTCACTTCAGAACATGGTACTTCAAATTCGCAAGACCAGAAATTGAATTACATTAAATTCCCCGCAAAGCTAAAATAAGAGTGATTCATCTTATGTAGTTCAGGAGATACAGCCCTCAAAAGTTATGTATTTCTGAAAAATTTGTCAAAAAAACATTTATCTTTATTTTTTTTCTAATATCATATTTCCTGTTCGCTGTAGACAAAAAAAAGACAAAAGATGAGTTAGAGCAGACTTGATTTCAAGCAAATCAGAAGGAAATAAAGTGTTATACCTCTCATATGTCAGAAGTTATATTACGTTGAAAAATACCCACTTTTTTAAATATTCGCACCTCTACTGTTGTAGTTGGAACCCAAATATAAAAAAAAATACTTTTCAACGAATTTTCATAAAAGTGAGTATTTTTCAAAATGCTATAACTTCGGACGTATGAGAGTTATAAAATTTAATTTCTTTTGATTCACTTAAAATCAAGTCTGCTTCAAATAATATTATGACTATTTTTGGTAACAGTGTACAGGAAATATGCTCTTTGACAAAAACGAAAAGTAAATTTTTTTAAATCAATTTTTGAGATAATAATGAATTCCGAATGCTATATCTCCAAAATTATAGGAGACAAATAGTTCTTTATTTTTTATTTTTGCGGGGACATTGATATACTTCAATTTGTCGTGCGACGTATTTGAAGCACCACGATCTGAAGTAAAGAAATATTTCATAAACTAATAAAAACTGCAATTTTTGACAATTGTTCCAAAATTTTAATAAATTTTGGATGTCCAAAGATGGATAACGTTCATATAATCTTATTTGATGCCAAACTACACCTTTTCAGCTGAAAAAGCACCGCTCAAAAGTTATTTTCATGAAAATATACATATTCAACTGAAAATAAATAAAATTAAGTTTATTCGACAATATTTCTAGCGATTTCTCTATCTTTGGACTAAACAATATCGTGAGATATCGCAAAAATGATTTCGAAGTAAGCCCACCGTGCATGGGTTGTTCCATTGCTTAATAAAACACTTCATCTTGGTGTGCAAAGGCGATATGTCTACAAATGAATCTTTGAAAGGTATTAAAAAGCAGAGATGTTTATTTAACAATTTTTATGAAAGATTACTGATTGTAGTTTCTTATTGTAAATTAGTTACACCGTTTCCACTTGGATTCCAGCAATGACCGGACGCTGATTTTTTTCATGGCATTGGTTTCATGGCAGAAACGAATAAGACTGCTACAATCATACACAAAAGTTTGGTTGTTTCATACAGAAAAGTAATCTTTGATTTATACATATGGTTGATTATTTATATCAGAAAGTCGGTATTTTTTACAGAAGTTTTCTCATTGTTTTCATTCTCTATTTATGACAAGAAGATGATGTTAAAAGTCATTTTTTTCAACATCAAACTGATAATACGCCAGAAAGGGGCGTAGAAAACTTATTTCACATCAATAATTACTTCATAATTTTCATTAAATAGAAAACTTTGATGGTTTCTCGCTGACCCAGATGAACTAAGAAGTTCTGCTTGTAATCCAGGTGCCTAAATTTCATCTCCCCTAAGAAAATTTTATTCTAAAGTAAAATTTAGTGAACTTTGAAAGTTTCTCAATGATGGAGACGAACTAAGAAGTTCTTCTAATAGTCCAGGAGCCTAAATTCCATATTCTCCGAGGGAATTTTATTCTGAAGTGAAATTTAACAAACTTTGATGGTTTCTCGATGATGGAGACGAAATAAGAAGTTCTCCTCGTATTCTAGGTGCCTAAGTTTTTTCATGTCCAAGGAAATTTTATTCTTAGGTGAAATTCAACGAACTTTGATGGTTTCTCGCTGACCCAGATGAACTAAGAAGTTTTCCTCGTAGTCAAGGTGCCTAAATTTCATCTTCTCCAAGAAAATTTCATTCTAAAGTAAAATTTAGCGAAACTTGATGGTTTCTCAATGATGGAGACAAACTAAGAGGTTCCCTCATAGTCCAGGAGCCTAAATTCCATATTCTCCGATGGAATTTTATTCTGAAGTGAAATCGCACAAACCTTGATGGTAGTTTCTCCTGGTAATCTAGGTGCCTAAACTCTATATCCTCTGAAGAAATTTTATTCTAAAGTGAAATTCAAGAAACTTTGACGGTTTCTCGCTGACCCAGATGAAGTAAGAAGTTTTCCTCGTAGTCGAGGAACCTAAATTTCATCTTCTCCGAGAAAATTTCATTCTAAAGTAAAATTTAGCGAACTTTGATGGTTTCTCGATGATGGCGACGAAATAAGAAGTTCTCCTCGTATCCTAGGTGCCTAAGTTCCTTCATGGCCAAGGAAATTTTATTCTTAGGTGAAATTCAACGAACTTTGATGGTTTCTCGCTGACCCAGATGAACTAAGAAGTTCTTCTCGTAGTCGAGGTGCCTAAGTTTCTTCATGTCCAAGGAAATTTTATCCATAAGTGAAACTCAACGAACTTCAATGGTTTCTCGCTGATCCGGATGAACTGAGAAGTTTTCAAGGTAGTCCACGTTCCTAAATTTCATCTATTCCATGGAAACTATATTCTAAATTGAAATTTAGCGAACTTTGATGGTTTCCCAATGACCTAGACGAATTTAAAAGTTCTCCTGGTATTCTAGGTGCCTACGTTCCAACATCTCCGAGGAAGTTCTATTCTAAAGTGAAATTTAATGAACTCTGATGATTCCTCGCTGATCCGGACGAACTAAGAAGTTCTCCTGGTAGTCCAGGTTCCTAAATTTCATCTATTCCAAGGAAACTATATTGTAAAGTGAAATTTAGCGAACTTTGATGGTTTCCCGATGACCCTGACGAACTTATAATTTCTCCTGGAGGTCTAGGAGCCTAAATTCCATATCCTCCGAACAAACTTTATTCTGAAGTGGAATTTAACGATCTTTGATGGTTTCTCGATGATCCAGACGAACTGAGAAGTTCTTCTTGCAGTCTAGGTGCCTAAATTCCATCTTCCCGAAGAAAATTTTATTTTAAAGTGAAATTTAACGAACTTCAATGGTTTCTCGATGATCGAGACGAGCTTACTGACTGAAAATGCTTATCATGAATTGGTCCCACAGTTTTCACTTTGATGCAAGCAATAACCTGACGCTGATGATAAGTGCGATTCTTTTTTTTCCGTTCTACCTTTATATCTCTCATTCAATGTGTCAGCGATGAAGCTTTGTGAGCTTCAAGAAATTTTACGGCCACTTCTTTTAACTTGAAATGTATCACACAGTACTCTTTCATGACAAAAACAAATAAACGCCATGTGCCACTTGCTCTTTCAATCACTTACTTTAGAGAAGTTGCAAACTTTCTAAAGTTTGTATACGAAGCGGAAATCTCTCATTCAGGGCTAATTAGCATCTGCATTTCACGTACGGTTCGTGAATTAATTATAGTCAATTTATTTTCACAATTGGATATAATAAATTCAGTGAGTACAGTAATGCAATAATGCAATTTTTTGTGAGTGATTACTTAAAAAATTTCGTGAAATTTTCCGTATTCTAGCATAAACTTGTAGTTTCTGGTTTGATTATGTTTATAATTTTAAGTTGTATTTTTTTGAAATCGATTAAAATTTCAATAAATTACAAGAATGATTTTACTAAATTTCTACAAGTTTTTGCTAGAACTTGGACACTTTTACAAAATTTCACAAGTAATCACCAATTTTAATAAGTATAGTTTTTACATTGTTGTATTTTTATTCTAATTTATTGTATTTATTGTGAAAACGATACATTCCGTTCGCATCTAATACATTACATTCGCAGAATGAAGCTGGTTTGCAGAAATGAGTCTTGTTTTCATTCCCATTTTTTAAAATGAGTTTGGTTCATTATTCAAAGTATATCTGATTGGAGAGTATTATAATTAGAAACTAATATTTTTGAGGCAAATACATTTGACGTTTCACTTATTATTCCTTTTCAGTTTTTTTTTCCAGTCAATAAGTTTTACATTTTCCATGATTTGAAATACTTGCAATAAAGAAGAAGTCTTTAACCTTCTTAGTTTCTTATATCAAAAGTCAGAATGATTTTGAATATGATAAAAGTTGTATCACTCTTGCCTTTTCAGATCTTTCAAGACTGTAATTTCATGAATTTTGAATCTTGCTAATCAGCTTTCAGCTTGAAACTTTCAAGACTATATTATTTTAGAAACTAAAATCACTGAAAACTTGATAACCTCGAATTGAAAGTATATATCGAAGCCTTGAAATGGGTTGGTTTCTTTTTTTAAATCTTTCAAAATTTTATTGCCAATATTTTACAATCCAGAAATAATTGAAGCCAGTGCTTAGTCCAATATTCAATTGAACCACTCTTGATTAAAAGGGGATACGCGTGGATTCAGCCTGAGAAGAATTGTCCAGCAAGTAAATTATGGAAATCGTTCAGTTTTAATTTTGAGGACTGGTGCTTGTATAGAATTTCAAGGCGCATCTTTTTTTCTCCTTGCAAAAATTTTTAGATTTTGTAGTTTTTGAAGTAACTGATGAAAAGTAGATTTTTTGAATACAAAAAATTCAAATCTTTTCACTTCAACTCGAACTGACTCAGCCGATTTTCAGAATTTTTTTGATTTTATTGATACCAAATTACGTATTCCAGTATTCTGAAACTATTTAGAAGAAGAAACTTAAATAATTTGATAAACAAAAGAGTTGTTAATTTTTTTTCCAGGCTTTGCGAAAATTATGAATTTCAAACTTCAAGCGCTTCGTTTATTGAGCGAATTTCAAGCAACGGTAAAGTTCTAAGGATAAAGTTGTGATAGAGGTTCAAGGAAGTTTTCTGCAAAGGTTCAGTTCAATCGAATTAATGGTTAAGAAATTATGAATGTTTTAAATTGCAAGCGGCAATCTAGAGAATATACCGTACAAGAAGTAAAGAAATAGTGAATTAATTATTTTCTAAAATAGCTGCAGATATATTATTATTGAGATAGGTTTACTTTGGTTAATACTCTGTTGAAATATAAAGAATCTCAAAATAAGTCGAGCTGGAAAAAAGGCATGAAGAGTTATGTACAAAAAACAGGAAAAAACGTTCCAGAATTCAGGTACGACTGAAAACCGTTAATAAAACATTTTATCTAAAGTTCCATTATGAATGTAATATTCTAGGACTATTTTTATTCTTGATTTCATGAATAATTCTTTTATTGAATTATTTATGGACAGCCTAAATTAATCACTTTTGTTTCTCAATGAAGAAGTTGATAGCATTATTTATCATTATTTTGGGGAAGAAAATAATTGCAAAGTTTAAAACTAATAAAGACGGGGTTAAAGATTTTATAATCCCGGAAGGGACTTTTTCAACCTTTTGAGTCCTGCTGCGGACAAAAATGTTACAAAAAATTTTCAAGTCTTCAACAAGAAGAAGTGCATGAAAACTTTTGGAATCTCGGGAAGTATAATGAACAAAATTTGCTTTTCAGTAAAATGTTGAAATGCAAGGATCCTGTCGAAACGAATGCAGGTGGAAAAGCAGGATGGTTGAAAAAAAGTCTTTATACGTCCGAGACGTCAATACAGGAAAGTAGAAATAACAGAGAATATTGTTAAGACCCAACTCAATTGGACAATTTAGTTTTTTTTTAAATCAAAAGTATCCCAAGGTTTCGAGAATACACTATTCTCCTCATCAGGGGTATCTATCATAAAGTTTGATAGATAAAAGTTAAATATAATAAATAAGGTTAGTCATAATAGTTAAGGAATTTGTGAATGTAAAAAACTTACGATGTTCTAGTTAGAAGATAAAGTCATGAGGTAAAGAGATATGATGATTTGAGAAGCGGTTGAAGTTAATATGTGAAGAGGTTATGTTTGATAATTATAAAATTGATAATTACCATGGTAAGAATCCATAAGTCGGATTGAGTTGGAAATTATCAGTGCCAATATCAAACAACGATCAAAATACTGATTTAGGTTGTAAAAATTAAATAAAAATTTTTGTTCAAAACATTTTTGATGAGAGCAGGAGCGGTGAGCATCCTGTTCTCATAAATAGACTTCAATAATGTAGAGGGTAAAATCAATAAGAGCAATAAATTATATAATTCTTTAATGTTCAAAAGAAGTTTTAATTAAAGGTAAATGGAAAAAAGGAAAGTTTCATCAGAAAAATGAAAATATTAAGTTTTTGAAGATAAGAATGGAGTTATAAGAGTCACTAGGATCGTCGAGATCAGTGGTTTGCTAAGACCGTTATTTAATTCTTCCTTAATGAAAACCATTTCAATAAAAGCTCTTTTAGTTGAATCATTTTCTTGATGGAGAATTTCGATATCATCCCATAGAAAATAGTGATCGATGCTGTCATTTTTGTTATTTAGTGAATGATCATTAAGAACGTTATCATAGTTTAATCTAACACTATCAATCTGTTCATTACGTCTAATGTGTAAAGGTCTTTTTGTTTGACTGTATAACATTTTACAAAAAAACGAGAAAAAGAACATACTACATTAGTTTTTTCTAAAGTTTCATACGGCCTTTACCTAGTTTTATCATTTTATCAAGTTTTGAATTCACACTAAATATGGTATAAATTTTGAAATGTTTTAAAAGTCTTTTTGTGTTCTCAGAAAATTCACCATAGTACGGAATAGTGATCATACTGCTAAGGTCGATATCTTCCTTTTTTTCTGTTTATATTATTGGAATTAATAGTTCTGTTATTAAGTTCTTTAACTCTATTATCAATATATTTATCAGATATATTCTGTGGGCAGCTTTTAAGGAAGAGGTAATGTTTAACAATATTTAAATTCTCGTTATGGAATTTTTGATCAGGCAGGGAATCAACTAGGAAGTCAACTAGATTTTTGATAGTAGTGATTTTATGTTGTAAGGGATACTTAGAAAGAAGTTAAGTAATTGGCCCGAGTAGGTAGATTTTCGGCATCAGTTAGTACAGATGGTATCATTTTCATTCTTATCTATGTTAATATTGAGAAAGTTAATGCTATTATTATTTTAGAACGGTAAAATAATTGGATTTATTTATTTCTTACTGTCGAAGTTAATTTTTCAGATTGCTAGAATTTTTCTGTGCTTTTCTGTGTTTGTGCAAAAAAGAGTTACAAATGTTCAAAAAAAGATATTATATAAGGAGCCTTTTGAAAATATAGCTGGTGGACGACGCGAAAGTCGTGTTAAATTAAGGGAAGATTTAAGAAGAATGATTAAAGATCGCTGTGAATCAAACCCACATCGCAGTTTACATTACAAACGAAATTCCACTAATCTGAAATATTTTGAAAATCCTTCACCGAATCTTATAAAACTTCACAAATTGTACAGAGAATATTATTCAGAGGAACAAGGGATAAATTCACGTTAAGTAAAACTGCTGATTGTAATTATTTCAACCATTATTTTGGCTTCACTTTTGAATTGCTTAGCACAGACTGTGCAACACTTGCTATTAAAATGGGACGGAAGGAGAGGAACACGAAGAAGTAATTAATCACAAAGTGCTGAAATTTATTTGAAATTACAGAAGCAATTACTGTCTGAAAGAAGCAGTCTATGCTTTGAATTTGACTTTGCACATCATTTGTCATTGCCAAGATTACCCGTGTCCGCACAGTTTTATTTACGTTTAGAATGACTTTTTTAAATTTAAAATACAGGTATTAATTAGTTGTTCAAAATGTCTAATGAATGAATTATTTTAATGATAATATCTTAAGTGCTTGCAATTAATAACACCCATAATTCCTTAACCATTATTCCGATCAAGCTAAAACTTTTCAGAAAACTTCTCTGAACCTTTGTTATCAACTTTCTCAATGGAAGTTTGCCGTTGCTCAAAATTCGCTTGATATATGAATAATAATACTTTTGCAACTATTTTAGAAAATAATACATTCACTGGTTTTTTACTTTCTTCATAGTATATTCTAAAAGAGAACTACAGACGGTTGCTATTATTTGTTTCGGTATTCGACTTGACCTTCATATTGTCCGCTGAAACGAATTCGTAGCCGAAGAGGCACGTGCATTGGGCAGCGTTAAGATTGCCGCTTGTTGTTTCAAACATTCATAATTTTCCAACCACTAAGCCGATTGAGCTGAAACTTTCCACAAAACTTCCTTGAACCTCTGCCACAACTTTCTCTTAAGAACTTTGCCGTTGCTTGGATTTCGCTCAATGATCGAAGCGCTTGAAGGTTGAAATTCGTGATTTTTGCAGAGTCTCAAAAAAATTAACAACTTTTTCGTTTATTAAAATATTTACGTTTTTCTTTTTTGAATAGTTTCAGAAGACCGAAGTACGTAATTTAGTATCAACGAAATTTAAAAATTCTGAAAATTGGCTAAGTTAGCGCGAGATAAGTGAAAAAAGGTTGAAATTTGTTGTATTCGAGAAATCTACTCTTTACCAATTACTGCAAAAGCTACAAAATCTACAAATTTTTGCAAAGGGAAAAGAGCATGCGTCTTGAAATTCTGTACAAGGATCAGTTTTCAAAACTGAAATTCGAACGATTTTTGAAATTAACTTTCAGGACAATACTTCTTAGGCTGAATTCACACGTATCCCCTTTTGACAGGGAGCGATTCAATTTTAACATAAAATTCCCAAAATTTTATAGTTTCATATTTATATTAGTACAGTATTGTAAGATTTCAATACTTCGAACTAAAAGCCTATATAAATACATTTTATTTTCAAACTTTTGTCATTCCGCCGCCTAAAACTATTAATGGACCCTTCAAAGTTAACCTTGAAATTTGGCAAAATCGGTTATTAAAAAAATATGCCTTATAGCCCTTGAAGTTTCCCATTTAACTTAAGGTTGTGAGAAATTTATTTTAAAAATGCAAAAATAATGTTCGAGTAGATTTAGAATTAGAGTCAAATGAGAAGTTTACTGCTTTATAAGAAACACTTCATAAAAAGCGTATTAACAATAACTCTATAATTTTTGCCCTATAACTATTATTCACTCGCCTGCAAAGCCATCCTCTGAGTAGTAAAATGAAATTTGTACAATATTTTGAAGTTTGTTAACTCTTTCTGAACACTTTTTGTCCTAAATAATCACTAATGAATGTGCCATATATATTCATTATCTTTCAAAATAATATGATGTATAAGAAATATATTGTTAGTATTTAATTCTAGAATATGGAAGTAAAAGCGTGCTTTTCAACCTGAATTAATTGAACATAATTTTAAACTGAAAAGTTTAAATAATTGAATGGACTTCATTTGAAACCTTTGATATTAAACAACCTGTGAATAAGGATAACTGAAATTGTACATGCACAAAGACTTGAAAGTAATAAAAATGAAGAAATTTTTTCTTAGGCTTACCAATTTATTTAGTAAAACTACTAAGCATTTAGAACTTAAAATTAATCATTTTTGCAATTTAAAAGTGGACCATTTTCAAACTCGGAGCATTTGAATTTTAAAATTTCCTTATGTGAAGTACTGAGAAAATGTACAATATTAAATTGAGACTCTTTAAAATTCAAAATTCCTATGTTTCAAAACGTGAGAATTAAATTTTTTTTATATTTTCTAAATTAAGAGTTTTAGAATTACTCCAAGCGGAACACTTGAATTTTGCTCTAATTGTTACAAAAGCATGACATTTTGCGTGAAGGCTTATTCTGGCATTAGATAATTTCTTACCAGGGTGTCAAGAATTTCTTTAATCCACTAAAAAATTGTCGAAATTTGCAAAATTAAGAAAATGGCGGCGATTCTTCTGAAACTCAAAAATTCTCATTTTTCTCCAAAAATACACGAGATACAAAAAAATTTATGCAGTTAAGTTGATCCCCTTTGAAATACTCACAACCTATAAATGAGGAAAACTTGAAATTGTACATTTTTTAAGACTTGGAAGGTATAAAAACAGCAAAATTTTTATTTTTAGGCTTGTTAGCTTAAATAATTTCAGTACTAAGCATTTAAAAGTGAGAATTCATCAGTTTTACAACTATCAAATAACTTTTTATTATTTCGCAAGTTTTTTTCACCTTATTACAAAATATCAAAATTTACAATAATTTCACAAAAATAACGTGATATTCAGAAAAATCGCAGCTTCTTTGTTCATTTTCAATATTTTGAAAATTTTCTGGCGGATTTCGATAGAGTGCGAAATCCCTCATTAGAACCAAAGAAGAAGAGTTAAATATCCTAATAAATTGCAAAAAGACAGTATTCAAAAAAAAAATTCGCCTTCATTTTTTTTTTTTTTGAAAGAAGAATCGAAAAAATTGTTGGCACAGTTTCCAAAAGTCTGTTTAATGCCAAAAGAAACTTGCACACAAAATTTCATGTGTCATTAGAGCAAAACTCAATACCTTTAAAGTACCACTTGGGCTATTTTAAGGCAGTAAAAATGTGGCAGATGCGAAATGAAACTTTCAGAATTGTGCATACAAAATGGGAACGTTTAACGGTGAATATTTTTTAATTAATAAAGAATTGGAAACTTTAATTATGAACCTACAAAAATAAAAGAACGTTTTAAAGTTGTCAAATTTTCCAAGCCCTTTTTTAGAATTAATTGCTGAAAAATAGTTTTCTTTTAAAATGATATCAACTAGGAATTCAAAATTGTATTATTTTAAATTTGATAATGTTCTAAATTGAACATTTCAAGTATTCGATACTCTCAAATTATTTCTTTTGTAAGTAATTGAATTGTACAATCTGAAATTGGAATTATAGTGATCTTGTTTCATATTTGCATATTATTAATTGGCAGCGCAACGTTTCCCGCGCACTGTAGTGCGCGTATAATATTTCTAGCATCCTATAATGGTCCGAATATTTATTTGCTTACTCCTTTGTTTCAATGATTTGAATCTGAGGTTTCATCTTTTGTTCCATTCAGCTATAGAGACAAGGTCTATTTTATTTCTATGCATTAGTCTCGGAAACGAAGATTACAATGTTTACCATTTATTTATGAACCAAGAAAATTTGAAATGATGTTGAAAGATTTTATAAAGAAAGAAGATTCATCATTTTTAGGATGTCATTTTCAAAATAATTTTATGATTATTCCTGTTGTTTTCGTCGATACGCTAAAATAGATGGCGTCGAAATTTCGAATTTTCAATTTCATATTCGTCCTTTTCCGGATGTAATGTGAGTTGGCTTATTTTACATTCATAGCAGACGATTACTCTCACAGAGACATGCATGTACGCCCATTCCATTTAGATCTTTTGTGTTCTCCCAAGATACTACATATATATCTCTTTATTCCATCTACTTATTCCTTTTGTAAACACTTCTCCTCCTACTGTTGCTGCTTTCTACTAGAAAATGTCCAAGCTGTTCAGTTTTACCCTCCTTGATAGCATTCGTATTCAAGATAGGGGAACCTTTAGAAAAAGTCCTAATATTTCTCTTCAATTTTCAAATGAAAAAATACACATGTTAGATATTTTTTCTTTCGAAAATCTGTGTTGATGCGAGAAAAAAGAGACGATGTTTTTTGCTGGTATTCACTTCGACTTGTTGTGACGTCTTTTTTCTATTGAGCTCACGAAGTACTCGATGGTACTTCCTTAATAATCTTTTTAATCCAAATCCAAAACAATGCCCTATTTCCTTCTAAATCAATTTGCATTTCTTAATCTTCTCCCGCTTCGATTTTATCCTTGCATTCTTTGACTACTATTTTCACTTTTCTGCCTTTATACCTATAATCATTTTCTTATCTAGTTCAAGTATTTGTAATAAACAATCCTTTTCCTAAGTATAAGCTGATTAATTTACCCCCATTACCTTTCGTTTTTGGATCTCTGGAATGACTCAGTACTCTGTAGGTGTTTTCGCGTTGCACACCAACTCAACCATTCATATCTCTGAGTAAAATGATTCTCTCGACAGGATCGCAAGTACCTATGATATTATTTTGCGAGTCCCAAAAGTTATTTTTTACATCCCTACTGTCACAGTCAACTGGAACATATCACGCTATAATAAATAGCCTTCTGATTCCCACTTTCATTCTAATCCATATTAATCTAGGTGATACACATTCATACTTTTTGACATGTTGTTTTGCTCTCTCATTCATAATCACTTTCAGGTAAACATGAAATGTCTAGCTGCATTACCCCTTCTGTTGGTATAACATATTTTAGAGAAGTGAATCTTTAAAAGTTTAAGAAATTAAATTTTGAATAAACCAAAATCTCAGTTCTTTTTCAACGTCCTTCATTCAAATAAATTCATAAATTACATAACACAATAAAATAAAATCTGATAAGACTAAGATTTGGCAGTATATGATAATCATTGATTAAACATGTGAAGGGGGGAGAACCCCTAATCTTGTTCCATTTGATTGCAATTTTTAATTAACACTGATTTCCGTGTAAAAAGTACTACCCGAGGGGTTATTTTTTTGGATTTTTGGTGGACACTATATTGCAAGATTGAAAGATTGCGTGGGATTGCAAAATATTGCATATATATGACTGAAAAATATTCCATGAGATTGCAAAAAATGATTCCATGGATTATTAGAAATTCCTTATTGAAAATCATTATATAGAAAACGATTAAAGGATAATCAACACTGAGATAAATAATAGGAAAATGTTGAAAGAGTTACTGTAAAAAGTATAGAAACTGCAAAGCAACGATTTATTTTATAACACTCATAAACTCATATGGGAGTCCAGAAAAATAGCGATTTTGCACAAGTAAGCTTTACAGAGCAAAAATATGTGAATTTCCTTCATATCTTTGAAAGCGCTTGAAATTTCATTGAAATCCATTTAAACCTGGAGAAATCCGCTGAGATCTTTGAAATGTTTGAAATAGTTAGAACTCTGTAGGAATCATTTACAAACACTTGAAAATGTAATAAATTACATTAATCTCTGAAGTTTGTATAAATTCCTTGAAATTTTCGAAATCCTTGAATGCTGTGAAATTCTTTCAACTTCCTAGAATTGTATGACATCCCTTGAAATTTTTGAAATCTCTTGAAATTATTTGGAATCCTTCAAATAACCTGAAATTTTTAAAATTATCAAAATCCTTTAATATTTTTTCAATTCCTCCACATCCCTCGAAATGGTTCAATTCCGTAGAAATTCTTTGAAATTAAAATTTAAATCATTCCCTAAAGCTCCATAGAAATTAGTTGAAATCCTTTAAAATCCCTCGAAATCATTAGAAATCATAAAAAACTATTGAGGTAAGTAAAAATAATTCAAAATATGTCGAATATGATTTAAATTAAACGTATTCATTAAAGTTCTGTACGAAGAAACGTCAAAATCTCTAGAAATTATTGAAATCCTTTGAAATCCTCAGATATTCAACAGAATCCTTCAAATCTTCTGAAATTCATTGAAATACCTTAAAGTCCCTTGAAATGTTCTTTCGGAATCGCTAGAAATCCCTCGAAATTTCATTCTCTAGAATTTAGATCTCTAGAATTCACTGGACATCTTTGAAAATCCTACAAAAGTCTTGAAAATCACTTGAAATATTTCTAATGTCTTGACATTCTTTAGAATCTTTCGAAAAACTCAAAATAATCAGAAACCTTCGAATTTCTTAAATTCTTTCATAACTCTGGGAATTGTTGAAGTCCCTTGAAGAAATTTTCATTCATTCCCTAAATTTCTACAGACATTCGATGAAATACTCAAAAGTCCCTTAATTCTTTAAAAATCACTGAAGGTCTTTTAAAATGTTGGAGATTCAATAAAAATCCTTTAAATTTTGTGAAGTTTCTCAAAATACCTTAAAATTTCTTGAAATGTCCCGAATAGCTAAGAATACTTGAAATTCAGTTTAATTCTGTTTATCTTACAAAGTTCTCTACAAATCTCATGAAATTTTTGAAATCTCCTAAAATCCTTTGAAATCTCTTAAAATCCCTTGAAATCTTTGGAGATTGTAAAAATCCATCAACATATGTAGAAATTGTTTGACATCCCTTAAAAATAAATTAAATTAAACTGATTCATAAAAGTTCTTTAAAGAAAAAGTTGAAATTCCTAGAAATCTTCGAAATCCCTTGAAATCCGTAGAAATTAAAAAAATCATATGAATCTTGTGAAATTTCTTGAAATACCTTGAAATCCCATTAAATCTCTGGATTCGATGAGGATTCCTTGAATATATTCATTTTCCATAGTTCTCTAGAAATCTATTGAAATCCTTGGAAATGCTACAAAATTCTTCAAAATTCATTGACATTTTTTAAATCTGTTGTTATGCTTGGAATCCCTTAAAATCTCCGAAAATGTTCGTAAATCTTTAAAATCCACTAAGATCCCTTTAAATGGTTGGAAACTTTACGAAATTCGTTTCCATTCGTGGAAATTTTTTTAATGTCTTGAAATTCTTCGGAATCTTATGAAATAACTTGAAATCCTTAAAATCCTTTGATTTCTTCTTGATTTCTTCATATCTCTTGAAATTGTTGAAATTCCCTGGAATAGAATTTAATTTATTCACTAAAGCTATATAGACATTCGTTGAAATTCTTCGAAATCCCTTAAATCTTTAAAAATCACTTGAAGTCTTTTAAAATCTTAGAGATTCAATAAAAATTCTTAACATTTTGTGAAATTCCTCAAAATATCTTAAAAATCCCTTGAAGTGTCCTGAATTCCTAAGAATACTTGAAATTCAATTTAATTCTGTTTATTTCACAAAGTTCTCCACAAATCCTATGAAAATGTTGAAATCTCTTGAAATCCTTTGAAATCTCTCAAAATCCCTTGAAATCTTTGGAGATCGTAAGAATCCATTAAAATATGTAGAAATCGTTTAAAATCACTTGAAAATAAATAAAATTAAACTGATTCATGAAAGTTCTGATAAAAATTTTAAATTCCTAAAAATCTTCGAAATTCTTTAAAATCCGCGGAAATTAAAAAAATCCTTTGAGTCTTGTGAAATTTCTTGAAATACCTTAGAATCCCATAAAATCGTTTGATTCGCTAAGAATCCTTCGAAACTTTATTTATTTTCCAAAGTTCTCTAGAAATCTGTTGATATCCTTGGAAATCTTATAAAATTCCACAAGATCCATTGACACTTTTTCAATCTGTTGTTATGCTTTGGAATCCCTCAAAATCTCCGAAAATGTTTGTAAATCATTAAAATCCTCTGAAGTCCCTTGAAATATTTCGAAATTTTACGAAATTCGTTGACGTCCGTGGAAATTTTTTTTAATGTCTTAAAATTATTCAGAATTTTATAAAATAACTTGAAATCTTTAATATCCTTTGAATTTTTTTTAAATTCCTTCATCTTTTAAAATTGCTAAAATTCCTTAAAATTAAATTTTATTTGTCCCCCAAGGTTCTGAAGACATTCGTTGACATTTTTTAAAATCCCTTAAATCTTTATAAATCATTCAGTCTTTGAAATCCTTGGAGATTCAATGAAAATCCCTTAAATTTTGTGAAGTTCTTGAGAATACTTTTAAATCCCTCAAAATGTCCAAAATGGCTAAGAATACGTGAAATTCAATCGAACTTCGTTTATTGCATTAAAGTGCTCTACAAATTCCATAAAAATTGTGAAATCCTTTGAAATCCCTTGAAATATTTGAAGATCGTAAAAATCCATTAAAATGTGTAGAAATCATTTAAAATTTCTTCAAAATAAATAAAATCAAACTGATTTATGAAAGTTTCCTAAAAAAAGTTTGAATTCCTAGAAATCTTTGAAATCCCCTGAAATTCGTGGAAATTCAAAAAATTCTCTGAATCTTTTGAAATTCCTTGAAATACCTCAAAATCTCATCAAATCTTCAGATTCGCTAAGAATCACTTGAATATATATTTATTTCCCAAAGTTCTCTAGAAATCTATTGAAATCCTTGGAAATCCTGCAAAATCCTCTAAAATTCATTGATATTTTTTTAATCTCTCGTTATGCTTTGAAATCCCTTAAAATCTCGGAAAATGCTAAAAAATCTTTGAAATCCTCTAGAGTCCCTTGAAATGTTTTGGAAATTCACAAAATTCGTTGACATCCGTGACAATACTTTCTATTTCTTGAAATCCGATGATATGCTTTAAAATCAGTTGAAAGGTTTCAAAATCACAGAAATCCTGTAAAAAGCCTTGAAATTGGTAAAAGTTCCTCGAAATCCGTTTAAATCTTTTCAAATGTCTGAAAATCACCTGATACGTTTTAAAACTTTTAAGTCTTTCAAATCTCGTGAGATTTTTCTGAAAGTTGACAAAACCGCTTAAAATCTATAGAAATTATCTAGAATTTATCACAATTTCTTAAAGTTCTTTAATGTATTAGAAGTCTTTTAACTCTTTTGAAATTCTGTAAAATTCCTCGAAATCTGTAGAATCTTGTGAAATCCGTTGAAATAATTTGAAATCCTATGCTCAGTGAATACATGAATCATTCGTTTGTAGTGTCTATATTTTTCGCATCAATTCATTCAATATTTTAACATTATTAATTTTAATACTGATTTTATATCATGATTTTTCTAAAATCGCAAAAAAATTATAGGAAATTCACAATAAGAAGATCATCATACACCTGTACTGAATTTCCTATAATATTTTTTCGTAAGGATGGATTACAAGGGATCTTGAAAGATTGCATGAGGCTCGTGAAGGATTACATGGAACTGCAAAAAATTTCATGGGACTCTATCAGATTCCACAGGATTGCATGCAGATTCCACTGCATGGAATTGCAAGAAATTTCATAGAAATCCCTCGAGATTTCATAGAGATTGAAAAGGACTGCATGGAATTGCACGAAATTTCATGAAATTTCATAAGTTCGCAGAAAGAGTGTACAACAGATTTCAAAAGTAATTAATTCCTCGGTACTACCCTTAAACGTGAAAATCTGCTATTTATAGGGGTTGAAAGATAATATTTTTCTTTCTTGTGAACACAAAAACTTTTAATTATCCCTTACCTTGTCAAATCACTTATGAACTAAAGAATCAGAATAACTACGTATAAAAGTTCAAACATTTCAAAAGTGATATTTCAACCCCAATGAAGGGTTGTTTTTTACGTTGGAGGGTAGTAATTCTGGCCTAAATGTGATACATTTTTTTCCCTCGACATATCTGGTATCATGTTTTTTCTTTTCTGTCAAACAGTTACTATTTTTACAGAAAGTAATGTTTGTTAAATGTTTTTATAGGTTCAAGGCTCATTGAAGCAGCATATCCGCGGCTAACACGGTTTTGAAACATAAAACTAAATCACACAATAATTTGTTCAACTAACAGATGAAAATTTGGGGTTGAGTGATCGAAAGAAATCATTAGGTTTTTTCTGGTCACCCCAATGTGAGGCCCTTATCTATTATTCCTAAAAAAGTAATCGATGGTCTTTTTTGGCGAATTGCTTCACGCAAACGTCTAATAGCGCCCAAACAATACTCCTTGTTGACGGTCTGGCCTTCTGGAAGGAATTCATGATGCACAACGCCTCTGTAATCTATGAAAACCGTAAGCATCACCTTTTTTTCGACTGAAAACGACGTGGTTTTTTCGGTCGCGGCTCATTGGGTGAACGCCATTCACTCGCTTGATGTCTGGA
>JAUMHM010092586.1:0-26095 GCA_032362435.1 Melikaiella ostensackeni
GTAAAGTTACATTACGTTTTGGTAATAAACTTCCAATACATTTATTGTGAAATTACAATAGAAATTTTTAACAGTGTAGCATCAACATTCTAAATGTGTGTAATGTTCTAATGAATTTTTTTTTTTTTTTTGTTTCAGGTAAGTTTCTTCTCCTGATGCCCTTATGTACTTGAGTGAAACCATTTCGCAAATTAGTGGTAAGCAAAGATAATCAATTCAGAGATTTTTTAAACGATTTTTACTGATTTTTAAAGTTGATATAGCCAGACGATGAATATAAGAAATCATCCACGTTTACGGATACGTAAATAGGCATACTTATCAGTGTACCATATGTTATACACGAGTACACCCATACAAAAAAGCAACACATATAATACATATATAATAATTATATTATTTATTTACCAATATCATCAACGAGAGCCGCTAAAACGAAGACGAGAGACCCTCATTTTTTCCAGTCAGATTAATGTACGAAGAAATTCGTTGTTGTAGTGTAACTAATTAATTATGGACAAGATATATCAATGTATACTTGTCTCGCTATCTCATTGGTCCCTCTAAATATTTCCGCTATACGTAAAATTATTTGGAGGGTAGAAGCTTATTCTTCTATTTGTATTTTATGAATCTCTTTTGTTCTATTTCAAGGCAAAAGAATAAGAAAGATTTACAATATATGTACAATTTTTAAAATCTAAAACGACTTGTATGTTATGTGACGTTATCAGTTATATTATCGCACAACCTTTTAAAAACAAGTCATTGTGTTTATCTTTACAATTCATAATTTACTGTGTCCATATCCACCATTTTTTTCATTATGTCTATTATTATTGTTTGACATTATATTTGGAAAGTAATCAAGCTATTGATAAATTCATTCGAGGTTAGTTTTTCAATAATAATTTAGACCAATTTAATGCTATTAAAGACCAAGAGGGATGAGAGAAAAATGAAAATAGTTCACGTTTTTACGTTTCAATTTTTAATTCGTTCATCGCAAACAACGATTATGTTTTAAATCGTTTTCACAAATGGTTCCATCGCTTTTAAATGTACTTTGAATTAAAAAGAGTTAATTTATAAAATAAGGATGTAAAAGCAGAATGCATAAAATATTAACAAGAATTGTAGATTTTTAGGAATTGGACTTTTTGTTGTACCAGAGAGTTCTTTATACAACATCGAAACTCGTATTGAGTATTTGCTGTTTAACATTCCTCTCGCAAGTTCTCAGATTTCACTTTCTGGACGGTAACTGCACAAAAATTACTTTGATTGCATTGAATTGATTGCAGGCATCATATGAAAATGCGTATTATTATCGCACGTGAATTGTTATAGGAACATGTACGTGACACATGTAACATGATACCGGCTGCATCACGTTTCGTTATTACGAATCAGATTATTCGGATGAATCATAAAAAAAATTATTCTAGATTGATACCGTCAAATTTTAACACGCTTCACATTGTCGCAATTTGTAAATTATCATACAGTTTTGAAATATACTCAGATTACCTAATCAGGGCAAATGATCTAAGAGTTCATTAACGTCCTAAAAGCCAATAAATAGGATTAGGAAGGTAAAAAAACAACAAGGAATGTTGCTAAACCAACTCAATTAGATTTTTTTAACAATTCACAACGTTTCGAGAATCCACTATTCTCATCGGCGGTATCTATTACATACAGGTTATAATTCAGGGTTGTCACTGACCGGGAAAACCGGGAATTAACCTGGAAGTTACCAACCATTTCAGTTAAAATATCGAAGATCATTTTATATTTAAGATTTTAAAGTTAATGTTTCTTTAAAAAATGAATGTTCTTTTTATATTTGAGAACGAAAACTTTCTTTTTGGATATTTCACGTCGTAATTACATAGGTAACCTGCATTTATATAATTAATTACTAATGATTGACATAATAAAGTTATAATTTACAGATACTCTAAATGTTTCGCAAATAAATTTAAAACCGGTTTTTCGAGAAAAACTGATTTGAAGTTGGAGAGTTCCATAAACTCACGTGTTATATATTTTGTCTTCAAATATAAAATTGGCCCACTTCCGGTCATTTTAGGGACATAATGGTATGTTACCAAACAGAGCACAGATACATCGGTGCCTACCTTGCGCAGATTAAATTACAGATTTCACACTCTTTCCCCCATTTCCCCTTTTACCCTTCTTTAAAGAATTCCTGTTTTTTTCCTTATTCACAAGTAAGTTCTATTTCTTCCCCTTTTTCTGGTTTTTTCGCTTAAATGAGAACTGAATTAATAGAACCCAATAAGAAAATGCAACTATTTTTTATTGAAAATTAATTCTTTTATGAAGCGTGGTGCGAGTCGGGTCGGTTTTCGATGAGTATTTTATTTGTAGTATTTTCTCTGCTGTAAAACATGAATTTCCCACAGGCTTCAGTTTTTAAAGAGAACAGGTTTTCCAAATTTATGCAGTAAATTTTAAAGTTTTGTCCCCCGTAAGAGTCTCAAATTTCATGTCAAGGTGCGAAAATTTTCTGAAAGTATGGGACGTTTTGGAAATGTATGTAAATTCTCGGAAGTTTATGGAAACTTTGGAAATTTATGGAAATTTTTGGAAATTTATGGAGAGTTTTGAAAATTTGTGGAGGCTTTTTGAAAATTTATGGAAAGTTTTGGAAAGTGTGGAAGATTTTGGAAACTTGTAAGAGTTTTTATAAATTTTATTTTTAAAATGAAAATTTATGATAGTTTGTAAGCTTGCCAAGTTTTTATTCACGGTTGAGAATCCTTATCACACATTTCTGGAACAGTGAATGGTCCTTTCCCATTTTAGAGGCCGAACTGCAGGAGACTGGTGCCCTCCTCAGTGTTCAACACAAACCGATCATAACTCGTTTGATGCTGGCTTTGTTTTCATACTTTCCTTTGTATGACCGAAGTTTGGTGGGAATGAAGTTATGAATGGACACTCCACCTTATGACGAATTAGCTGCTTAGTTTGGACATGATTTTGTACTTATGGGATAAATTTCTCGCATGGTCTCGGAAAAGTTTCAAGCGGTGAATGGAGATTGGGCGTTTGGAATGCTAGAGGTGTAATTGATCTTAGGGAAAGAAAGAAAAATGATAAGATTGTTACGGCAGAATCAGTCGACGATTTGCAAAGAATTATGAGCAGACTGGATACCAGCATGGAGTCGAGCGTATTTAGATAAAGTGAGTGGTAGCGTATCTAGAGGTAGGCCGAAGAAAGAATGGTTGAAATGTGTGAATGAAACTATGAAGCGAAGAGATATAAAGAGTCGTAGAAACACAAGAGCTTGCATGAAACGATGTATGGATGTAAAGGAAGAAAAAGATGTATGAAAGGATAGGGATGCATGGAGGACAGTTGTTTATAAGGAGAAGAGTGATGCCTGCAATAAAAGATTTTGGATACTAATAGACCCGAGTGAAAAGATTTTTTAGTGGATTAGTATGATGGCTTTGTGAAGCTCTTCACGTGGGGTGATTGCTAGAGAGATTGACTAGTGTCCTGTGTCGGAGCGGTGTTGTGGGACGAGTGTGTTGTTTGAATGAACAGCAAACATCTTCTAGATTGATCTAATATCTATCCCTTCTCTTACACAATCCTTGCTTACCCTTACCATATGAATTCCTTGATCCCCGATAGTATAACGAGGCTAGAACCGAACGAGTTGTGCTCACCCTGAAAGGGATTTGACTTAATGGTATAATAATAATAATAATTAAAGGTCTGCTATTGTATTTCTGGTTCAGAATTCTTCTCTTTTGGTTGAAAGTTAATTTTTGAAAAATAAAAATTCTACTATCATTTTTTTTTGTCCAAAATTCTTCTCTTTTGGTTAAACATTCTACTATTTGGTTGCAAATTTGATTATTTTGTTAAAAATTCAACTATTTTTTTGAAAAGTCATCTTTTTTGGTTGAAAGTTAATTGTTTTTATTTGAAAAGTCTGCTATTATATAGTGGCGTAACTAGAAACGTGGAGGCCCCCCTGCAAATTTTTTAGGAGGCCTCTTTAAAAAAAGAGCAGTTCATATAATACAAAGTATTGTCATCTTTGAATAAAAAGGCTGAGTTATGAATTGCTTAGTAGTGGACAATATTTTTTAGTTAATTTAAAAATAAAATTTTGGATAAATTTTTGCTGCTCAGGCTGGGAGGCTCCTCGCAATGCCGGGTTTTGCCCTTCAGTAGGTAAGCCACTGTTATTATATTTTCGGTTCAGGATTCATCTCTTTTGGATAAAAACTCTACTATTTGGTGGAAAATTTCATTATTTTGTTGACAATTCAGCTATTTAGTTAAGAAGTCATTTTTTTTGATCGATAATTCAACTGTTTTGTTGAATATTTATCTTTATGGATAGAAAATCCTCCCTTTTGGATTGAAAATTCATCTTTTGGTAAAAAAATCATCTTTTTTGTTGCAAATTTAACTTTCTTGATTGAAAATTCAACTGTCTTTCGAATGATTAGTCTTTTTTTATTGAAAATTCAACTATTTGGTTGAAAGCGCAACGGTTTTTGGTTGGAGATTCATCTTCGAAGGTCGAAAATTTAACCATTTAGCTAAAAATTCAACTTTTTTGTTGAAAATTCATCTCTTCAAAATGCAATGTATTTCGACTTGAAATCTTAGGAGTATGGTACCTTCAATAATGTTATTTAAAAGAATTTATCCCTCTATTTTCTTGAAAAGTCGCCCTATTTTTCCTGTTTTGAGAGAGTTTTTGGCTGTGAAATCTGAAATGACTTTTACAATATTTTACATGATATATTTTACCTAGGAGTTCTAAAATGTTTAATGCCTTTCAAAATTCATATGATAATGCAATTAGTATTGAACAGTTATTATTATAAAGGTTTAAAAGTCAATCGGGATGAATGTAAATTTTTACCGGGGAAACGGGGAAATAGTCTGGAATTTTGGTTTGAAGTTTGAGTGGCCACCCTGTAATTAAAATCTAAATAACCATAATTATGATGCTGGTAAAGTAATATTGGCTTTGACGTGCAAGGACTTTCATATTATTTTCAACGCATTGTAAGGAATAATTTATTATAAAATCTGATGACATGAAAACATTTAATTTGCAAATTACAATGGAAGTTTCAGCAATAGTTTTTTGTTAGGCGAGAGGGAGGTCACAACGCGTATGCATAGGGGCGTCATAAAATATGTTTTGGACGCACGATAAGAGACGACTCACAGAAAAAAACAAAAGTTAAAACGTATTGCAGATGACTTTTGAAACGGTTAAAAATTGAATGGATTTCGGCGAAAGTTTCAACGAGGTCAGGAGAATATAATTTTGACATCATCTAACTACGTCATGTTAGAGTGAGAAAATTGGGTTAGAACGTGGAATCGGTAACAAAAAACACATAAAACTTTGTTCTTGTTTATGAATCTCCCCTGAAATAGTTGAGATTACTGTAAACGCCCTAGAACTTATTTTACATCATTTAGTCAAAAGCGACTGACAGCTGTGAATCGCTATTTTGCTCCACTTTAATGAACTCAAATGACGGCAGATGACGCTGGCGTCGCAGCTCTCGCTACCTTTCGAACAAAAAATTGAGGCGAAAGCAGACGAAAGATTACCCACGCAATTTTAAAGTCACACTAAATTATCTTCAGTTCTTGTGAAGTTTAGTCGCAAGGTTAATTTTTATTGCAGTGAATCTTTGATCAGGAATCACCATCATCATCTTTCACTTTTTGTTTTTTCTGTGCATTCTCTGATCACTTGAATTCGTTTACAAATATTGTGTACGTGTACGATAAACAATAAACAATAAACACACCGGGGTTTCCTAAATGTAATGTTCGCAAATATGCGCCTTGTCCGTATCAACGCGGGGAACGATTCGATTTTGCATAGCTGAAATAATAGGGCGACTAGTTGGGCTCCAACCTATTGGGATCTGGTCGGGAACTATGTTAGGGAGATTAAGTTTTACTTAGGGTTTTAAAATATTTTGGGATTCATTTGGTAAATTGAATAGTATTATTTATTTTTTGTAACGCATGCACGGAATGTTCGATTTTCGAGTCATGTATAGCGCGCGAGAAGTGACCAATTCCAAAACCGTAGTAAAAAGCAGTTATAAAAACTCCTTTTCTAGCTGTTGCGCTTGCGCATTTGGATTCAAAGTTACTTTCCAGAAAATTACTTGACAGACTGATTGTGAATCGTGAATAATGATTGGACCAACTCGAAGTGATAAGTTACCATAAATTACTGTTAAATTACCATAAATTACCGAAAATTTCCAAAATTTTCAGAAATTTTGTATACCTGAAAGTTTCGAAAAGGTCCTAGCCGGGTAAGCATACAAAATGCAACCCCGCACGTATTAAGTGGAAATTTCTGTTATAGGGTCGTATCCATGTGAAGTAAAATTTCTCCCAATGATAACCCTGGAAATGCATTTTTGTGGGAGTTATGGGGGGGAAAGAAAAATCAAAAAAGTATTTTTTCTCGAAAACGGCTCGAGCGATTTAAATAAACAAAATATCCATTGCAGATATTATTGAGACTTTTTAACGAAAAATTAAAAAGAAATTTTTTGACAAAAATTACGAGTGAAAAAAAATTTTTGAATTGAAAAATTTTTCAATTAAAAATTTTTTTTTGAGGCTTAGTTCTAGGGTGACCTCACCCATGTTTTGTAAATTAAATCCTTAGAATGTCCTTTATAACATATATTTTTGTTGAATTTTTTGAAGTGGTACAACAATGTGGAAAAAATCGCGTATGCAAATATAGTGACAAAATTAGCAATATTAAAAATATGATTTTTTATCTAAAAGAAAATTGTTTAAATAAACCCTCTGTTAATTAGAATTAATATAAATATACATAAGGAACATAAATAATAGAATTTACAAGTTAATTGTTATAAATAATTTATTTAGGCATATTCTTCAGCTTATCAGTTTGTTGCAGAAAAAATTATTTGGTCTTGAAATCATTGTAATTTATTATTAGAATGGTATTAGTAACAAAAAATTGCCATAATTTGAAAATTTATAAATAACTTATAAAGCTATAAACAGTTTTGTAATTTATTAAGTCCCATAGGCAGACTGATAGTCATAGTAGAAAAGTTAATGTTGGGATGAGATCATTTCATTAAAAGACGATTTTTCATGAAAAAGAATTTTAACTTTCGATTGTTTAAACAATTTTTGTTCAATCAATGTGTTTGAAAATGTGAGTTTTGAAAAAACTAATAGCACCATTCGATTCTACGGTAAAAATTACTTATAGTCCATGTGTTAGACAATATTTTTCTCGAACCTGTTTGTTGTGTAGTACCTGTAATAAATGTGTAAGCGGGTGTCGTACGATGTAATTGTTTGTTTATACTACATAACCAACAAGGTTGAAAAAAAAAATTATCTAACACATGGACTCTATATAATTTTTGCCGCAGAATCAACTGGTGCTATTAGTTTTTTCGTAACTGACATTTTTTAACAAACTGTTTAAACAGTCGAAAGTTTAAATTGTTTTTCATGAAAAATCGCATTTCAATTAAATGTTTTTTTCCTAACATTTACTTTTCTGCTATGTCAATTGGTCTGCACATGGGACTTGATAGGTTACAAAATTGTTTATAACATTATACGAGTAGATTCTTTATGTCAATTTTATGGCAATTTTTCGTTACTGATTCCATTCTAATAATAAATTACAACGATCTTGGGACAAAATAATTTTTTGTCTACAACGAACTGATGTACTCAAAAATTGGTTTAAATAAATTGTTTACAACAATTAACTTGTACGTTCAATAATCTAATAGCACCATTCGATTCTACGGGAAAAATTACGTAAATTTCATGTACTAGACAATTTTATTCTCAACCCTATTGATTATGTAATATAAATAAACAATTACATCGTACGACACCCGCTTACGCGTTTAATTATACTATAAATTATGACAATTTTTCGTTACTAATACCATTCTAATAATAAATTGCAATGATTTTAATCCAGAATATTTTTTTTTGCCAGTAAATCCACAGAAACACTTTTTGAAAGTAAAACACTAATTTCTAGAGCCATAAAGATTAATAGCTCAATATAGGAAAATTAAAATTTTTCTCCCACCAAGTGTCCTTGTTGGTCGTAAAAAGTTGAATATTCGTTTTTTTATTCTTAAAAAGTAACTTTTTTTAACTGAAAGGTAATCATTCCAGTTGAAGATTCATCGTTTTAGTTAAAAATTCATCGCTTTGGTTGAAAAGTCTACTATTATACTTCTGGTGGAGAATTTATCTTTTTTGATTAAAAATTTTATTATTCATTTGAAAATTCAACAATCATGTTAGGAAGTTATTCTTTTTGGTTAAAAATTCAACCGTTTTATTGAAAATTCTTTTTTTTTGGATTAAAAATTCAACTAATTGTTTGAAAATTCATCATTTCAGGTTAAAAATTCAACTACTTTGTAGAAAATTCGCGTTTTTAGCTTACAAATTCAACTATTTGGCTCACCTTTTTTTTCTCTCTTGTCTGGAAAATCTTTCTTGATAGAAATTTCAACTTTTTTGGTTAAAAATGCAACTGTTTAGTTGAAAATTAACTAGTTTTAGTTACAAATTCAACTGCTTGGTTAGAAGACAACAACTCTGTTGTTAACAATTCATTTTATTGGTTAAAGATTCATCTCTTAGGTTGAAAGTTTAATTATTTTGTTGAACATTCGTTTTTTGTTTGTTAAGAATCATTTTTTTTTTGGAAATTTAACTATTCCATTTTTCCTAAAAAAATTTTCTTCTTTAGTTAAAAAATTCAACTATTTGGTTAAAAATTCATGTATGTATTTGATTGAAAATTCAACTTTTTTGTAAAAAATTTGTATTTTTTGGTTTGATAATTCGTCTTTTTGGGTAGAAATTTAATATTTTTTGGTTAAAACTGTAATTGTTTGGTTGATAATTAATCTGTTTCAGTTAAAAATACAACTGCTTGGTTATAAGTTGAACTGCTTTGTTAAAAATTCATTTTATTGGCTGAAGATTCTTCTTATTGTTCGAAAATTTAACGATTTTGTTGAAAATTCGTTTTGGTAGAAAATTGATCTTCTTGGTTGAAAATTAATCTACTTTGGTTGAGGATTCCTCTGTTTTGTGGAAAATTAGTCTTTTTGATTTGAAAATTCATCTCTTTTGGAAGAAATTTCATCTCTTTTTGCTTCAAAATACAACTGTTTGGTTGAAAAGTAATCTATTTTGGTTAAGGATTTAACTATTTTGTTGAAAATTCATAATTTCGGGTTGAAAATTCAACTGCTTTATAGACAATTCGCGCTTTTATCTTGAAAATTCAACAATTTGGTTGAAAGTCTGTTTTGGTTGAAAATTCAACTGCGTGGCTGAAGGTTGAACTCCTTTGTTAAAAACTCATTTTTTTGGTTGGAGATTCAACTCTTTGCTCAAAAATGTAACCATTTCGCTAAAAATTAATTTTTTAAATTAAAAATTCAACTTTTCCATTTTTGGTTGGAAATTTATCTTTTTTTAGTTGAAAATTCAATTATTTGGTTGAAAATTCATGTACATATTTTATTGAAAATTCGTCTGTTCTGGTAGATAAATAATCTTTTCGGTTAAAAATGCAACCGTTTGGTTGAAAATGATCTGTTTTGGTTGAAGATTCAACTATTTCATTGAAAATTCGTGTTTTTTTGTTGATTTTAGCGGTTTTTTATCAAAAATTGAAACATGTTTAGGTTGAAATATCAACTATTACATTTTATGTAAAGAATTCATTTTTTTTTTTAAATTTAACTTCTTGGTTGAAAGATAAACTACTTTGTTAAAAATTCTTTTTCTTTTTAGTTGAAAATTTAACTGTTTAGTTGAAAATTAATTTGGTTGGTTGAAAATTCATCTTTTTTGATGGAATTCAAATGTTTTTCAATAAAATTAAAATTCTTTTGGTTGAAGTATCAACTATTACATTTTTCTTTGAAAATTCATCACTTTTGGTTGAAAATTAATGTATTTTGTGGGAAATTCATATTTTTTGGTAGAAAATTAATCTTCTTGGTTGAAAATTCAACTGTTTGGTTAAAAATTCATTTATTTTGTTGAAAATGTAACATTTTTACTTGAAATGTTAGGAATTGAAAGGTTTTCAAATTAAGTTCAATATAGTACACACATTAATTTTATGTAAAAGAATTTATTCCCCTATTTTTGTAAAAAATCTCCTTATTTCTCTTCTTTTTAGATCATTTTCTTCAAGAGAAAATTTATTTTTTTGTTGAACAGATCGAATTTCTGATTGACTCTTCTCTAAGTCGTACTGTCTTTACATAACAATGATTTTCTGTGTGACTCATATCCTTTATTGACTGAAATGGAACCCGTATCTTTGTATGATATCCTTTCTTAGACAAAAGATCACAGAACAAAGGGTAACAAGTGATTTAGGTAAAAATTCTGGTGGTAATCTCGGTTTGCAAAAAAATAAAGATCGGTAAGGGTAAAATAAAAAATTAGCGATCTTTCATTTCCGCACGCCGAGAATACCCCCAGCATTTTTACCTGAATTACTTTTTACCCTTTGTTTTTTTCTGTGATATGCATATCTTAATTATAGAATCATTCAATACAGTACATATGAAACTTGTGAAACAAATGAATATCAAGCTTAAATTGTAATCAGGAAAGGACTAAATTCTTTAAAAGGTAAAAAAAAGTTAACTTTCATCCTTATAATGTTACTCAAGCGTTGAATAATTTCAAACCAATTAGCAAAAGAGACCAGCTCGCGATGCGTTGTCCCGCACGAGTGTGTCTGGGACGAGATTAAAATAAATAGAGGGCAATTGCAAAAAATAAGCTGCTCGAGTCAAAGGTACTAATTGATGGGATATCATCATTTGCAGAGGAGAGTACGAAATGGAAAAGGCATGTTTCCTTCAAGTACTCAGCTAAATAAATTTAAAAGATGATGAAAAATGTATGATAATTGTAAAAGGTAACCGAGACAGCATCCACTTCCTACTCTAAGATATTATTCATACTGAAACTAATTCAGGAAGAACATTAAACTTGTCCCCTAAGAGTTAAGGATGAACTTTATAATCACAATTTTTACTGTCACAAGTTGAGAATATTTCCTCCGCATTATTTATTTTATTTTAAATCGGTCTAATCTAGATTCTTCTATCTTTGTCGAGCGTTACAAATAGAAACCCATTATTCAACTTCTAGAAACCGATTTTCAAATAAAAAAAAAAATACGTATATATGAATTTTCAACAATAAAGTTAATTTGCAACAAGGAAATAAATAAATAAAATCTTCATCCAAAGAGATGAATTTTTAACTAAAGTGATGAATCTTGAAAAAAATGCAGAGTATTTGAATTTTGAAGATAAAATTCGAATGTTTTAAAAAACATTTGACCTTTAAACCCGAAAAGATGAATTTTCATACAAGAAAGATTATCTTTCTACAATAAACGAGACCGTAAAAAATGAACTTTTAATCCAGAAGGACGAATTTTCTTCCAAGAAAGACGAATTTTTGACAAAATACATGAAGTTTCAACTGATAAAGATGAATTTTAATTTAAAAAAATCTATTTATTTGGTAGAAAATTCATGTTTTTGGATTGGAAATTCAACTTTTTTGTAGAAAATTCGTTTTTGGCTTGAAAATTCCACATTTTGGATAATTTTTTTTCTTTTATTGACTGAAAAATGTTTTTTGGTTGAAAATTCTAACCTTTTGCAGAAAATTTCTCTTTTTAGTTTGAAAAACAACAATCTTTTTTGATTTATGATTCAACTAGTTTGTTGAAAATTTGTATTTTTTGGTTGACTTCAACTGTGTTTGATTGAAAATTAAAATATTTTTTTGGTAGAAACATCAACTACTACACTTTTTGTTGAGAATTTACATATTTATATTTAAATATTTTGTTGAAATTACGTTCTTTTTTGGTTCAAAATAGTTTTTAACTATAATGATGAATTCTTAACCAAAAAAATTAATTTTTTAACTAAAGAAGATAAATTTTAAGCAGTTGAATTCTAAAAAACATAAATTTCGAAGAAAAAATGGAATCGTTTAATCTTCAGTTGAAAAAAATGATTTTCAATCAAAAAAAAGAGATTTTTCAAAAAAATACTTGAATTTTCAACGAAAAAAAAGTTTCTTGACGTATCATCAAACAAAAGAATGAATTATTAACAAAGTAGTTCCATTTTCAACTAAGAAGTTGAATTTTCAAATAATAAAGATGAATTCTCAACAAAAAAAGATGAATTGTCAACGAATAATGTAATTGTTGATATTTCAACCAAAACAGATTTTAATATTGAACCAAAAACAGTTGAATTATACCGAAAAAGACGAATTTTCAACGAAATAGTTGAATTTTCAGCCAAAACCGATTAATTTTCAATCAAACAATAGCATTTTCAGTCAAAAAAGATGAAATTTCTGCGATAAAAGATAAATTTTTGAACCAAAAAGACGGGTTTTCATCAAAAAGATTGAATTCATGATCAAAAAATATATTTCAGTTAATAAAGAAAAAAAATGTCATCCAAAATGTTGAATTTTCATGCCAGAAAGAAGAATTTTCCACAGAACAGTTGAATTTTCAAAACAAAAATAGCAGGTTTCAAAAACAAAGTTGATTTTTAACTAAATAGTTGAATTTTTTTACAAAATAATTGAATTTTCAACCCAAAAAGACGAATTTTCAACAAAAGAGTTGAATTTTCAACGAAAAAGAATTGATTTGTAACAAAATTGTTTATTTTCCAACAAAATAGTCACAGTTTTAAATCTTAGTAAAATTATTTTTTTTTGGGAGGTGGTTCACAGCTCATCTTACGGTAGCTTACTTTGGGTGGGGTGGGGGGGGCGTGTGTGAAAATTTCAGAAAAATGTGTTGCGTAATTTGTAGATGACCCCTTATTGGGTTCTATTAATTCAGTTCACATTTAAGCGAAAAAACGAGAAAAAGGGGAAGTTTCTTGAAAACAGGGTGAAAACGAGGAATATTATTTGAAAAAGGGTAAAAGATGGGAATAGGGAAAAGAGTGTAAAGTCTTAATTAGTATCAACAAGAAGAATCTCTTTAAAATCCTAAAATTTGAAAATTGATAAACAACTTGACATAGTAGAAAAGTTAATGTTGAGATGAGAACATTTTATTAAAAGACGTTTTTTTCATGAAAAAGAATTTGAACTTTTGATTCTTTAAACAATTTGTATTAAAGTGTGATTTACGAGAAAACTAATAGCACCATTCGATTTCACCAGAAAAATTACATAGAGTCCATGTGTTAGACAAATTTTCCTCAACCCTATTTGTTATGTAGTCGTCCTATAATTAAATGTGTAAGTGGTTGTTGTACGATGTAATTGTTGATTTATACTACATTACCAACAGGGTTGAGAAAAAAAATGTCTAAGACATGGACTCTATGTAATTTTTCCCGTAGAATCGAATGATGCTATTAATTTTTTCTTAACTCGCATCTTCAAACAAATTTTTTAGACAAAAATTGTTTAAACAATAGTATTTTAATGAAATTTTCTCATCCTAACATTAAGTTTTCTACTATGTCAATTGGTCTGCCCATAGGGCCTAAAAGGTTAAAAAATTATTTATAACTTCATAAGTTATTTATCAAATTTCAAACTTTATGATGATTTTTCGTTACTGATACCATTCTAATAATAAATTACAATGTTTCTAAGATAAAATAAGTTTTTTCTACAACAAACTGATATACCGAAGAATTTGCTCAAATAAATTGTTTATAAAAATTGACTTGTGCATTAAATTAATTATTTCTGTTCCTCAAGTATATCTGTATTTATTCTAATCAATATCGAGGTTTACTCAAGCAATATATATTTGTTTATATATTGTTGTACGCTAAATTAAATTAAAAAATTGAAGAGTTTCGGGACCTTATAAATTTAATTCTGAGAATTTCTAAAAAAAAACTTCAAACTCTGTCAAGAAAAATTATTATTATATATATTAATAATATTACGGTTTCATAAGCAAATTTTTCAGTTTAGAACAGTTCATTGTTTAATTTGGACATTGAAAATTCTTAAACCCACCTCTTCATAGTATGTTTAAAGTAAAAAAATGATGAATATATATTCCTGAGCTGGTCCTGGCTTTTCCATTAAGAAAGCTTGGCCGAGATTTTGTCCGGAAAGCCCAGTTCGATAGCTCAGTTGGTTAGTGCGTGCGCTACTAGATTTTTCAAACAGTTTAAGCGTGCGATTCTATGCGTAAGTGACCGTGAGTGCAATTGCGCAATCCAAAACATAAATTATGTGCAGTGATAGTATAAATTTTTTTTTCAACCAATGCTTCTTATAGATGTTGGCTCAACCTTGCCAACCATTATCGGGCCGACCGTGGAAAATAGGTGGGCTTTTTTGTTTTGTTTTATTAGTACGCTAGTTGGGCCGACCATTGGTTCACAAAGTTTGCCCAATCTTCATGTACCTGAAGTTCTGAACGTTCAAATGAACGAAATATTTGTTCCCAATTCTGTTTTATCCTCAAATATTGTTCCAACTGCAATTTAAAATAATGCATTATAATTTTCCTATGGGCATAACATATTAATATTATGCCCAGTAAAATTAAACAAACATTTTAGCAATGTTTTTAGTTTTCAAAGCCATTATTAAAAAATTTCGTTCATTTGAACGTTTATAACTTCAAGCACATCAATCTTCCAAAGGTCGGCCCAACCGTGGCCCAACGGAAAACTCGCACCTTGGAGAATGCGGTAAATTTCGGTAAATATGAAGGACTATTATTAGCTGAGAAAAATAATTATTTTGAAATAACTATACTTTGATAATTACAGAATCCTCAATGCCAAGAACTTACATGCTCTAAAATGTTAAATATAGTTCAAATTTGATCAGCTTGAAATAAAAAGTTGAAGAATGAGGTCGCTCGTTAGCGGTAGTGAGTCGCTTATTTTATTTTATTTTTTTGGGTCGCTGGTGTACTTGGTTAAAGTTTTCGTCACAGTCTTGTTACGATTTAATTCCCGTACTTCGTGATATACGTCTCCTTTATATCTGACAATGAAGACTACTATGTATTACGATTATTAACTACCTTTCTTTCGCAAACATTAGGCCCATGCCAACTTTTCATCTAAAAAACCTTTTTTAGATCCGGCAATATTTTCTGCTCATTTTTTGGGTTTGAAAAATCAAATTTTTGAAAAAACAAAAATTTATAGCTGGAACAACGATATTTATCCTTGCATGAAAAATTTGATTGTATTGTCAACGTGCCTTGACCTCATCTCTATCTTGACATTTTTACCTGACAGTAAGAGATGCAAAATTTGACCATCATGCCCCCGACGTGGTCTGCGTACATCTTTGAATTGTTACAAAGTTATATTTTTTATATGTAAACGCAATTATGTATGTCTGATTAAAATAAATGTTTTGTTCAGTCACCAGAAGGCCGGTTCGTCTCATGTGAATGTTTGGTTGGTATTCAGCAGATCGTTTGCAATACGTAATAAAGGCTATAATTTGTTTACAATCTTAAAGTATCGTTCCACTGACTAGCGCCAGATTAGCTCGTTCAGACTAGCGTTTAACCGTACAAAAACGTTTCACTTCTACTCAGCGCTAGAATAGACCAGCTTGGCAGCGTCACTAGCCGTCAGGGGGGTCGATTCTCGTCCCAATTAGTTCCCTGATAATTTTCGACACGGGTCATATATAACTCATCTGAGTTATGCGAATGTTAGTTGTATGGCACTTGCAATTTTTCATGTACATTCTACAAATCTACAGTGACTAGTGACTACACTGCGGTGAATCGACAAATGTTGAAAATTGCGTGACTGAACGGGTTCCTTGATGGGGTGCCCCGTGGACATCCGTTATGCATTCTTTGCTCAACCCTCGAGATTCACCTCACCAACAATAATCGTATTCTATAAGGGGACTTGCTTAATCCTTTTGGCGGCAAGTTGAAGTTTGAAACTTGAAATTCCAACCACAAATTCGTATTTTGTAACCAAAAGTACCCGCCATTTTTACAGTTTTGATTGAAATTGTTTGTGCACCTATCCAAGAAACAAAAACGAGCATATATCTTGTAAAAACATTACTTTAGCTTGGAAATGGAAGGGTCTCATATAAAATGTTTATGATTGTATCATATGCTAACTAAAACATGGAAGGTAATGCGTGTTGTATGTAGTTATGGAAATACATTATCGCCCCAGCTCATGATCAAAGCGTACCGAAATATTATGTTCACAGTAAGTTCACCCTCCCCCTTACGGCGCAAATGAACTAGTGTTCGTTGCTGGTATAAATCCCTGTTGCGTTGGGCGTAGTGAGGATCGTCCTTAGGTTTCTTCCCCCCTTTTAAGCTTGTGGAATACACCCCTGTTATATGTTTCCCGTTTCCCTGATCCTCTTGGAACCCCTCTTTCGACTTCCTTCGGGTTTCGATCTACACGTGTACCTAACGGGCAATCCTCGTACAGTCATCTTCAGAAACTCGAGTTTACGGTGTCGCTCAACTCTTTTGGAGTTTAAACTTTCCAATCTAACGAAAGATGAATGTTCACTCCATTTGGATTGGATGAGATCTGATTGGAAGAAAGAGTGAAATATCACTTTCTATAGAGTGGAATCCCATTCCAAGAAATGTAGAGAGGCATGAAGTGATGAAAAATTATGTGACACTTCTTTCCTCACAGAACATAGATAATTATAAAATTTAAGATTACTGCCCTCTTTCGTGCTTCCACACCTGGGCTGGAAAAATTCATAAGGTTTCTACAATTTTGAAGTTTTGGACTCTGGTAAAGTTTGCTTGTAATAAACTAAAACTCCATTAGGCGAGGGGATGAAAACACTCTTTTTACGCAGGCTTCTCGTTTTCATAGAGCAGAATTTCTTCTCTCAATCAAAACTGTTAAGCCCCATGCCTCGAATGATTTTGCTATTTCCATCTTAATTGGGAATTTAAACATGGTGTGTTAAACTATCGGTCCCTACGCGAACTAACCAATATGTCCGCAACCATCATAGTAAATACTCGCAAAAACATCACAAAAATATAGCGTTTCACTTTAATGATAGTTCGTTTTAATAAATATTTGCTGTGATAGGTTGCTCTGATAAGTATAACACCTCTGAGTTGATGATTGTTTGCTTCAAACATGGAATTTTCACTTCAACGTCGAAAATCAACAAGTTTCGGAGGTTGTTGCGTTAGTGGTTGTAAGTAAATATTCTATGCAACACTATCGGTCCCTACGCAAACTAACCCATATGGTCGCAACCTTTATAGTAAATACACGCAAAAACACCACAAAAACATAGCGTTTCACTTTAATGACCGTTCGTTTTAATAAATAATTGCTGTGATTAGTTGTTCTGATCAGTATAATACCTCTGCGTTCATTGTTTGTTTCAAACATGGAATTTGTACCTCAACATCGAAAATAAACAAGTTTCGGAGGTTGTTGCGTTATAGTGGTTGTGATTAAACATGATATGCGACACTATCGGTCCCTGCGTGAACTAACCCATATGGCCGCAACCATCATAGTAAATACACGCAAAAACACCACAAAAACATAGCGTTTAACTTTAATTATCGTCCGTTTTAATTAATAGTTGCTGTGATAAGTTGTTCTGATAAGTACAACACCTCTGCGTTGATTGTTTGCTTCAAACATGGAATTTGCACCTCAACATCGAAAATCAACAAGTTTTGGAGGTTGTTGCGTTATTGGTTGTGACTAAACATGCTATGCAACACTATCGGTCCCTATGCAAACTGACCAATATGGCCGCAATCACCATAGTAAATACACGCAAAAATCACAAAAACATGGCGTTTAGCTTAATGGTCGTTCGCTTTAATAAATAATTGCTGTAATAAGTTGCTCCGATCCGTAAACACCCATGAGTTGATGATTATTTGCTTCAAACATGAAATTTACATTTGAACATCGAGAATCAACAAGTTTACATTTTGATGACGGTAGCTCCGCACATTATAATCATACCAGAATTTAGAGTATTTTGGCCTTTAATCCTGTTTCTTGATGCAAGTGTAGCTTTTGTGTAACTACAGAAACTATCTAAGTCCAAAAATACCATCTTCTAAACTTAAAAATATTTTTTTTTTCATTAAATTTTTGCTACTAATCTATATGAATCATGTAAATCGCTATGCTTCCTGCGGCGATATTTGTTATGGCACCACAGCGCCCCTTCTGGCGCGGTGGCTGTTTTCTTCCCCAATAATCTCTTGGTAATATACATCAATCATAATAGTAGGTTCTGTGGGATAGAAAAAGACAATTGAGCCCACATCCTAACATGCGAGGAAATAAGGAAAGTTATCGGTGGAGAGGTGGAAGTTGAATTAGAGAAATGGCTTGAAAATTTGGAAATATATAGATATAGATTGGAAACGAACCGAGCTTGGTACCGTGTCAGTATACGAGAGTATTTAAATCCAAAATAAAATGTACTAAACAGAGACATAAAGCCATAGACTTTGCTTCCGTTCCGTTGAGGTTCGGTTCTGGGTCGACTCTACATATAATTATAAGTTTGCAATTTTTATGGCTTTGTATCATTATGTTTCAACACGATGTAAATATGTAAAAACCTGCGAAGGTCTATATGTACAATTGTACATCTTCAGTATCAAAAAGGTGTTTAGGAAATAATTGGGATTGCTACCAAGGACCAAGGTGTTCTTGATTGTTGCCATATCCAATTATTTTCAAACGGTACTTTCAATGCGCCTGATTTATTCTTTGGTGTCGAGGGCCATTCTAGTTTCATACATCCATAGACTTGACTCAATTTTAAAGTGATCGATGTGAGCATGCTCCGGAACAAAAGTTTCCTGTGGTGTTATCCACATTCAACAAGACCACACGAGGATTATTGTCTCCGACTGTACATTGTGTTTCTTTTGCCCTCTGCCCTACCATTATCAACTCTCTCTCTCTCTCTCTCTCTCGACTCTCTCACTTACTCACTTTCTCTCCTTTATCCTCTCTTTTTACTCATCACAGCATGAAACATCTGTTCGCAAAAAACTCGGGTCACGTCGTGAGGAAAAGGTTTCTGTTTTTATGGTTCAAGAGATTTTTGCGAAAAACGGCTCTGCTGGAATTGAAAATACTTGTCTGAAGTTAACGACAATCCTATGGATGTAATTATATTTCTTTCACTTATTTAAAACAGTAAATAGAAGATTTTTACAAAAGTTTTGATTCAAATGATCCTTAATTCAAAAAATAATATTACCTTCTCTTTCTTTTGAAAGTGCAAAGAAATTCTGTTTTGAAGCGTTTGCCTTGGCTTTTGTTTATCGCATACACAACCTCGAGGTGGTGTTTACTAGGCCGGTTTGTTTTCCAACTCTTATACTTATAAAATAGTTATCCTAGTCTACCTGACCAGCATTTAAAATTAAACTTGAGACGCTGGCTGGGATCTGGCTAAGCTCTACGTAGTAGCAACTATTGAGGTACACCACACTAACTAGTAGATAAGCAATGAGCATGTTCAAGTTGAGTGAAATAAGTGACAGTAGTTAATTTGCGAAAGCAATGCCAAAATATTTTTAAAATCTTAAGACATCTTCTCCCTAACATGCTAGTTCCCGACCAGATCCCAATAGGTTCGCGGAAAAAAATATTATACACTATTGATACCAGCAGATTACTTCACTCACTGAGAAAACATATTTAAAATATAAAATTTTATATTTTTAAGACAGCTTCACACTTTATGACATAGATATTCAGTTTTCGTAAACTTAGAAAAATTTCCTGTCTATAAATTGAGAAATCATTGATGTCGATCTTCCGACACTCGTGATAAATAAATGTTCAAAACCATCTTAATAATGCAGCTATTCACAATGCTCACGCAAAGAAACGGTTTTTATAAAACATCAGTTTCGCACATGTAGAATTATAATTTTCCATATTAGTTGTCAAGAAGATTTTTTTGGTTGCATGATGCTTTCACATGGAATCGGTTATCATAGTTTAAACAAAACATTCTGTAAGATAGTCAGAATTTGGCAACGCCTCCCTATCACTTCAGCTATGCAAATTTATCCTGTTCCCCGCGTTAATACGGCCAAGGCGCATATTTGCGAACATTGTGTTTAGGAAATCCCGGCATGTTTATTGTTTATTGTATAGAGACGAGGTGAATAATGCTCCAACGCGTGCAAACGAATGCAAGTGATGAGAGACAATGTCGTCTCATATCGTGCGTGCAAAACATATTTTATGACGCCCCTACGCATATGCGTTATGACCTCCCTCACAGCTCATCTATACATATTTTACAGTTCAAAAACTATTCCTGGAATTGCTGGAAAAATGTCTAATTTATTTGCTACAAAAATATAAAAAAGATAATGTAAATTTTAACTTCCATAAAAAAAATCGTTAGATTTATCTGCACGTCCTTTATGCAATTGCCGATTTGGAGTAAAATTTCCTTAATTTAAAATCAGTGCTGTGGATTTTTTGTTTAGCACGTTTCGTATTCAACCCCGAGAGAGAAAAATAGCTCCAGAAGAAGAGAGATTGAAAACTCGACGACCAAGCTTGGAAAAAAAAACGAGCGGGCATTAAAGTAACAAAGTTTCAAGTTGATAACGCCGGCAGGTAATTTAATTCGCTATCCAGCTAAGGAATTCGTGGGATATTTAAAATGTCACCGAGGTTGAGGGACGTTGTTTCTGCGAGGTTGTTTAAACTCCTAACGATTGTTTAACTCGTTAAAAATCCATTAAAGCCTCGAACTTGCTGGACTGGACAATTCATTTTCAACCCTTCTACCCATCCCTTTCGAGAGAAAATATCGTTTTTTGCCGTGTGATATAGGATTTAATCCAAAGTTATATACAATCTATTTTCCATCAGATAATCTCATTTTCACTCATCAATGAACTATTTTTTGTTTCAATTTTTTATGGTTTTTTTGGTCCATCACTGATGATAAAACCATTTGGGTGAATCAATCTTCAACTGAAGTTTTAGAGAACCTTCTGATAAGAAGAAGAACTTTCGCAATGATGTAAAAATTCCAAGCCTCGTAAATTCCTATGTCAATATTAACAGAGACAGATAATTCAAAGCCGGCATAAAAGTTTTTGGATTTTCCAGAATAAATCGGAAGAAACCCGCTCAAAGTGCAAACCCGAAAAGTTTTCACGTCCCTGCCTTTCTTGACCGACGACTAGCGATTTAAATTCCTATCCCGCTCGGGGTCGCCTAACTTTCCTTCCTCAGATTGGACTAAGCGAAATCTCCTTAGAGATCTGTTCCCTCTTTCATACTCTTACTTTTTTCTTTCTTTCTCGTCCCAAGTTCCACATTCCTCTCGTTCTCCATCGATTTCCAGATTGGCAATAGGGAATCTTATATGCGGGGGAGAAGGTCCTTAAAAATGTAACGACCAGTTTCATCCGACCTTATAAAAATTCATTCTGCTTCTGTAAACAAATTCTGCATTGCAGAAAAAAGATGGTCCTTATAGGATATTATCATCGATCTTTCCTGAATTATTCCAGGAATAACGTCGAAAATAAGCTTAAAATCCCCGAATAATTTGCAGATGCGAACTTTTTAATGATAAATCTGTGTTAAGGGGTCCTTATTGTCCCTAGGCATTTTTATGACCACCACTACCCTTTCCAACTCTCAAAACTTGTAGCTAGGCATTTTTATGACCATGTTTGCCCTTTGCAAATCTCAAAACTTGTACATAGGAATTTTTATAAGCACTACTGTCTTTTTTAACTCTCAAAACCTGTACTTGGCTTTTTCTTTGCCACATTTATCTTTTCCAGCTCTCAAAACTTGTTCCTAGTCATTTCTGTGACCACCGAAAACTTGTCCCTAGCCATTTTTATGACCATTTTTACCCTTACAACTCTGAAAACTTGTTTTTTGATGATCACCTTTGAATGTAGACCACAGTACAATATCAACAGTTTTAAACAGAAGCTCTGTCTGCACAAACAGACTGAGGAAGAACTGCTTTTTTTGTGAAACTTTGATTAGTTCTTGACTTATGACCACAGTACAAAATCAACAGTTTTACTTCTTTATCTAAAGTTGAACAAACAAAAGCTCTATCCATACAAACGGAATGAGGAAGATTTTTTTTTTTTGATCAAGCTTCAATTAGTTCTGAACTGTAAATGCCGACAACAGTACAAAATCAACAATTTTACTTCGGAATCTAAACCTAAACAAACAAAACAGTTTTACAGTTAAACAAACAAAAACGGAAAAGCAAAAAGGAAATGACGAACTGTTTTTTTTCATAATAAAGCTTTAATTAGTTCTCGACTGTAATAATGAACACAGTACAAAATTAACAGTTTTACTTCTGACTCTAAAGTTAAACAAACAAAAGCTCTGTCCACAGAAACGGATTCAGGAAGAATTGTTTTTGTGACGAGCGGCAATCCTTGCTTTTTTTTCTTTTTTTGCGAGTTTAGCGTACAGGGCGTATCAAGAACCAACCGTAATCAATCTCATGGACTCTGTATCGATTATTGCTGGATTCTCTTCACGAAAGCTTCATTAAAAAGCTCGTTCACGGGGAAGCTCGTTAACTCGTTATACGCTCAGATACTACCGAGTCCTATTAAAAAAGAGTACAAAAGGTAGAAAAAACTAAGCACCTGAAAAAATAGTAAAAAAATCTGAATAACCCTTTCTCCTTGGATTTCGAGTCGTCGATTCAAACAGGATGATGAAAAATGTTTAGGGTACAGATACCTTGGATTGTTTATGCGTGTTTTTGAATATAAATTTATTATGTTTTTAACTGCGGCATTCATATTTGCTTTAAATTTCAAACACTTCGTGAATTTTATGTATGTAATTTTACCTAAAACTAATTTATAATACAAAAGTTTTCAAAGTTTCAAATACTTTTGTGATTGAAAGTGCTTTAAATTAGAAAAAATAACAGAGTGTGTGTGTGTGTGTGTGTGTGTGTGTGTGTGAAATGTACTTATGAATTTTTCTCTTTATTTGTTTCTGGTAAGATTCTTCTCTAGATGCTCTTATGTACTTAAGTGAAGCCATTTCGTCAAATTAGTGGTAAGCAATGATACCAATTTCAGAGATTTTCTTTGAAACTCGAGCTTTTACTTCAAAAAAAGATTGTTTGATTCAAAAAAATTTATTTTGGTTCGAAGAACTTTCTTTGCTTCAAAGAAATGGTTTTTCCTTTCAATGAAAATGTTTCTTTATTTTAAAATGATTTTGTTCAGTTTGAAGTTACTTTTTGTTAAACGAAAAAAATTATGTTAAAGAAACGATTTCCTTAATTAAAAACAAATATTTTTCTGAATGAGTTCGAAGAATGTTCGATCCTGCGAGTGCGTTTGAACGCTATAAAAAATCTACGGAAATGACTTTCTCTGCTGGCTTCAGAAGAATGATTCATCGTTGACACATATCAAAATGAAACTACTGAAATTAAAACGTTTTTTTTTTGTATCCTGGGGCTGTGATCACTTTTTCAGATATCAGAGGAATGACTTCAATATTTTTTGTCGTGAGAGTGAGAAAACAACTTTCGGATTGAAAACCTATACTTTTAAATCAATGATAACGTATTTTTAAAACGCTCAGTTGAAGCATCTCTATAAATTTGATAGCGAGATTAATATGAATATTCTACTAATTTTTTTGCAGTTTAACTTACTTAAGTCGGGACTTAAACAATACAAAAGAAATGAACAAAAACAAGAGGCTTTTAAATTTCTTAAAATAAAGACATCTGCACTTTGTTTTAAAGTTTATTAACTTTTGTACTGAAGACTATTTATGGGTTAACATTTCGATGTTTGAAATTTCAATTGCAAATATCCTTTCAAATTAAAATAGGTTTAGCGTAAATTTAGATAATTTCGATTTTTTTCTTTTTTGATTTGAACAGTTTGAATTTATGTGTTGCATTATTCCCAAATTGGAAGCACTCAAGTCTTCTTAGAAATGATTTTCTAAATTAATAATGCTTCTAAAACCAAGTTATTAACAACTTTGAATCATTTATGGTAAATTAACTTAAATAAGATTCTCGCAAAAGTTTACAATCGTTCCGAAGTTGGATGCGTCTGAATTGAAATACACTCATCTCGCGTAACTGTGCCGGCCTAGGGTCTGGTGTATACAGTAACGGGGGCCATTAAAATCTATTTTCAACCGGATTTAGAGCGACGAGTGAGTAAACACTCAGGACCGCATATATAGTCTCTGAACCCGGCACCTTAGTATTTTCACAATCTTTTAAAAATTATCAAAAAATCGATGCAAATTTATCGATGCAGCACATAATACATAATTATTAATTAATCATGCAATTAAATTTAATGAGCAATTCATAAAATTAAAATTAATTACCACTGTGATAAAAAGTATATCGCTGCTGATAATTTACTTGAATTACAATAGAACAGTAACAATTTATACTGTAGCAATTGAAAATAATGAGCGAAACAAATTGATACAAAAACATTAGGAAATGTAAATGAAATATAAATATTTTCTTTAAGCAATAATAACAACAGCGGTCATTTTTTGAGGTTATGTATCATTGTTATGCCGAATTTGAAAATCATGCATTAACCAGTAAAGTAGTTGGAATTATTGTTATATTATTACTTAATTCAGTATTCATCTTCGAATGCATACGTTTTTAACAACTCAATTCAAAGGTTGTTGGCCCCTTTAGCATTTCATTGAAAATTTGAGCTTTTCCTGAAGCATCGTTTCCGAAATCGATTGACACAAGTCTCGTTTTTGGATAAACCATTTTAATAAAGCGGCCTCTGATTCAGCATTCTCAGTGGATCTGATTGTTCTTTTGTTTCTGAACTCAAATTCGTTGGCTTTATTAATAACTTCATCGCCGCACTGAACAATTTTGCGTAAAAAACGTTTACTAATTTTGTATTTATTTAAGATCGCATTTCTTGATTCGCCGCTTCTAATTTTTTGCAAAATTAGATATTTTTCGCTTATTAACACAATAGTGTATTGCACAACTAGGGGCGAAAGGCGACAATTTCACGAGTGTGAAGTTAGCTGCCCGAGCGAAGCGAGTGCAGATATCACACGAGTGAAATTGTTGCGTCGTCCCGAGTTGCGCATACAATTTTTCATAGAAAATTTATTGAAAATTTGATTTCAGCTGCCTGCAAGTTCCTTGCGTCCCGTCACAGTTGTTATTTTTTTGAAAACACGTATGCAATGGCAGATATTGGTTAGATCGATTCCTTGAAGCGTAATTTGAAGAATGTCAATCAAAATATTGGGAACAATGCGCAGAAAGGGCAGAGGATGGGGTCCGGGGTGGAGCTCCCCGTTAGGAAAACAAACAACCACAAGTTTTTATCCTATTTTAATCAAAATTCATAATTTACCTTTTGATAGCGGATTATGATTAGCAACAAATTTTGTCATTTATTTGGGAAATGAATTAAGGGCATGTGATACTTTACCGAAATCAATTGAATTTTCATCAAATTCTATTTTTACGAAAATCAGGCGACACACATTAGGCATGTTCACGATCGAAGGTGGATATCGAGATTAGAAACGAGCGTAAAACACTGATGTCAATGTTGGTTCTCTGGGTTACTGCGCGTGCGTTAGGTCAGCGCGATCATTGGTTGCAATTTTTCGCATTTGGCGCGTGATTTAAAAGTGCTAATAAATACAATTGCCGTAATTAAAATGAATAATCATGCGAAATTTCACAAAAATGTTTCTAATTGCATAAATTTAGATGTCGAACGTGGAAAAAAATTGTTTACACTTATATTCTGTAAATTCAGTTTATTTTATTTCAACTAATTGAAATAAAGATTTTTTCCACGCCTTACATCTAAATTTATTCAATTAGGAACATTTTTGTGCAATTTCCAATGATTATTTTTTCTAAAATTCACAAAAAGGCATAGAAAGCCAAA